>JAJIYU010008287.1:0-18138 GCA_030144865.1 Tinospora cordifolia | reverse complement strand
TAAATAATTATTTTGTAGTCTGCTTTGGACTCGCTTAGGCCTCGCCTTGCCTTATGAATGCTTGCTGCCTAGTTCTGCCTTGCATCAATTGAAGTTGTTTGCAGATTTCTTTATAAGTTGCACTTTCATGCAAGGTTGTAATTTGCCACTATGGTGAATCCTCTCATTTGCTACTAGGTATAAAATTACTTTTAATTTTAAAATTAGGTGTCAGTGACTAAGTTGTGTGTGTGATAGATTAACTGCTTGATTTTGCTTTAGACATTTGGCTTTTCCTTCCGCTTTTTCTTTACTCTGTTACTTTAGTGATTCAACTAGTCTGAGGGTACTGTTAGGAACTTGGTATAGGGCTTGGTTTACTACTTCAGATTTCTGCTATAATGTTTTTCTATTATTGGTTTTGAATTACAATGTCTCTCTGCTGTTTTCCTGAAGTGTATATGGAACTTTTTAGTTCCTGATATTGTTTACTTAGTCATATATTTCTTTTGATAAGGTTGTCTTCTTTATCATAGTGGATTGCTAGTTTAGAACTTATCAGTTCTTAATGTTAATACATCCTTCTTTCAATAAGATATTGCTTTTTAATGTATTCCTTTTTGATAACATTCATTTGTCTTATAGATTGCTGTGTTTGCTGGAGGTGTTGATACATCTGCAACTGAAACAAAGGGAACTGTCCTAATTCAAAGTGCTGAGCAGGTGTTGATACATTCATTTCTCAGGACATCTTTTTACTCTTGCAATTTTAGATGTTTATTCAACTTTGATCCACTTTTATGTTCTTAACTTCTTATTTTTAAACTATTCACATGTTCTTTAATATAATATGCTTCTGGTGATCTTCTGACAAAAAATAATGAAATCAGTGGACACGGTGAATGAATTTTGGAACTGTATGATGTGTTTGGATGTCTCAAGATGTTAGCCACTTTTTATATTGTAGTTATTTTTCAAAAGTTACACATGCAGATGAGTTAGCTAATTTAATTTCCTTCTCTGTAGTTTTATTCATTGACATCAAGTTTCAAGAGATAAGTTTCTTACTCTAATTTTGTGCTAATTAAGCCTGTAACTAACATTCTTATGCTAAAACTTTTACTTGCTGACAAATTTAGCTTTTTATTATTTGGTTATTTAGGAACTTGTACCTCCGATTCCACTGTCTTTATGTTCAATTACCATGCTTTCAAATTCTTGTTAAAGGAAAGAACCTTACTGCAAGTTTGTGCTAATTAAAGCAGTCAAATATCAGTCTCTTTCTTATATGTTGGAATTATAAGAAAGCTGTTCTGGCTCTTCTTTTTCCAATTTCTGAAATGTGGACATGATGGCACAGTTAGGTTGGGAGGCTGTTTGAACTTCACCTACAATAATGATCTCATCAGTGTCTGAATGTCTTAGCATAAGAAAATCTGGGACATGTTTATGTGCAACTAGGGTTGACCTATTCTTGATTGGTGGCCTGATTTGAACTTATAATTTTTCAGGAGCAGAAACAATTCAAAGTGGTTAATAAGCAAGAAAATCACTAGATAGTCCAAACAAAATCTTTAATGATATGCTCATACGGTGTAAGCTAAATAAACTGCATGCATGTAAGGAAAAATATTTTTTTGTCTTCAATTCAAATCAATGTAATCCAAATAATTGTTGAGCTAGCAATAAAAAGAGAATAATCTTTTTCCTGCATAGATTTTGAAGTCTTCTTGTTGCCTAGTGGACCTTATGCTTTTTCCAGGGTGACAATGTGAAATAGTTGTCAAAAAACTAAGTTCAGAGAGAAAAAAAGAGTTAATGCTTAACAACTCTGGTTTGGCTACTATTATTGTACAGGATTGTAAATCAGTTCTGCACTAACTAAATGATTTATGTCACGTATCTCCTTGCAGTTAGAAAACTATGCGAAAACAGAGGAAGCAAAAGTTGAAGAGCTCATAAAAGCAGTTGCAGACTCTGGGGCCAACGTTATTGTCAGTGGAGGAGCAGTGGGAGAGATGGCATTACATTTCTGCGAGCGTTACAAGTAAAAAAGAATAGTTCCCTGATTCTGTGTATTTATCAAAGATTCTTGAGTGTTGTTACATTCATGGTAGGAATAAGACTAGTCATTTTCCATACACTTTTGTGGTGGCATCGATTCCCGAAAAATTTGCATGTCACCAAGTAAGCAAATAGTTATATATCGGTATTTGTTACCCTTTACCAGCACTTTTTTTTTTTTTGCATTTATTGGAGATTTTCTCTCTTTATTCGTGTGCCATGGATAATAATCTTATCCATGAATTTCAACATGGGATTTGTACATGAATTTCAACATGGGATTTTATACTATCTTCTTTTCATTTGAATATGCGTGACAATCACTTATGAATGTGTGGATATCTCTATCTATATGTGTATATGTGTATATATATATATATATATATATATTTTTTTTTTTTTCTAGTGACAAGTGTAAATAGACTGCTAATCTTCCACTTCTCACTTGCAGGCTCATGGTCTTAAAGATTAGTTCAAAGTTTGAACTGAGGAGGTTTTGTCGTACTACTGGTTCTGTAGCCCTTGTAAGTCTTTTAACTGTATGACTCGTATAAAATACTTAAGCTCCTTTTCTGACATGCTTCTGCTACTCTGGTGGCAGTTGAAGCTTGGTAAGCCAAACCCTGATGATCTTGGACATGCTGATTCTATTTCAGTAGAAGAAATAGGAGGTACTTTGGTATGTGCACATTTTATTAACCCTCGTAATCCATTTGGTTCCATACTTTCATTATATCTTCTGTTGATGGTCAGTTGTGCTTATCATTTTTTCATTGGACAACAGGTTACTATTGTGAGAAATGAGGAAGGTGGAAATGCTGTATCAACATTGGTTTTACGCGGCAGTACAGACAGTATATTGGATGACCTTGAAAGAGCAGTTGATGATGGTGTGAATACTTACAAGGTAATTGATATTTTGTATATGTATACACTAGAACATGTGTGCTGCATAAACTACGTATTAATAACTCAAACTTTTAGGTATAAACAAAAATTTAAATATTTCTATTGTTAAAATAACTGTAGATGCTTGAAAATCCCCCCAATGTAGGCTGTTTGGTTTGGTGAAAGAATAGTGCACTGCCTTTCCTCCATATTAGTATTACCAGATTTTGACCCAAGACCTTCAGGTGAATGGGGCCACCTTGACCTTAGTGTCGAGGACTGCCCTTCAGTTATTTTTTATATTTTATTTTGATAAAACGTTGATGATAAAAAAAAATTGAAAAGGCGAAGATCTATTAATTGTAGTGAAAGTATAGGATGAAAAACTATAATTGAATTAAATCTGTAAGTAGCAGATATTGAAGGAAGTGAATCTGGTAAAGGATAGTTTTTTTTTTGGTGAAAAGAAACTATTGAATATATTACTAAATAAGAAGCTACCAGATGAGGAATCTGGAGAGTAACAAAATTACAAGGTTTACAGAATGTTTTGTCGGTTGCTTAGCCAATCCCTGAAGCTATATCCTTTGCTAAGTTTTGTAGTATAGATCCAAGTACAAAACAAAATATTATGTTTTCCAAGTGCTAGTAACATTTTTACAAACATTGTTAAAAAGTCTATTATTTCGCTCCTCCCAAATGTTGAACTAAATAGCAAAAGATATTATTTTCCTATATGCGATAATGTTTATGGGCTGGTTATGCTCTTCCTCCTGCAAGCCGACCCCCAGCATTATCGGCTTGATAATGTTCAAGGATAGTTTTTAGGTAATAAGTATATGAGACCGACAATTATCTTTTAAAATAAGAGATAATTTTGAAGTTTTAAGGGTTACTTTTTGGAGCTGTGAGAAACTGCCACATGGTAGTAGTTGTATTATATACACATTACACATATGCGGTTGTAATTTTGAATGAATTGTATTTTTTTCAGCATTTTTGCTGCTTAGCCTCAAATTTTATGGTGGTGTATACAGCACATATACACACATATATGGTTGTAATTTTGAATGAATCATCCTTTTTTTTTTTTTTTTTTTTTTTTCAATTTCTATGTTTTTGAACTGTCAACATTTATGTTTCCTAGCTTCATAATGTCCATGTTGGTTTATACAAATCCATAATACTAGTCTTTACATTCCTCTGCTATCAGGCAATGTGCAGAGATAGTCGCATAATTCCTGGTGCAGCAGCAACTGAAATTGAATTGGCAAGAAAACTGAAAGAGTTTTCTTTCAAAGAAACAGGGTAATTTTTTCATGTTTATGCTTTCTAATGTTGGCATTGTTTTTGAACCTCATTGTCTCCACAGTGAAACTTACACAGTTTTGTTTCCCAATACATGCAACGAGTTGGAGGTTGCCGAGTTTTATTAAAATATCGGATATTATTATTTTAATAGATTAGATTGTTAGTAGTTTTCTTTTAATTGTTTTATTTGAGATGATTGGAAGTTCTTCTGGTTCTACTTGACTGCAACCTTGATTAGAAGTTCTATTTAGCATGTCCATAAAAAGTCTTTAACAGTGTTGTGGAAGGAGATGAGTTTTCAGTGTGAATTGAGTAAGTGATTTTCCATGTTCTCCTGTCTTCTGTGTTCTCTATTTTCAGCTCCTCTTCTTAGTGGTTCTTCCTATTTTCTCTTCATCTTCTGTGCTTGAAACTATAGACGACTTTTAGCAATTTGGGCAAAAGTTCGAAAGATGTTCATGGGATAAAGGACTTCAAAAGTAAATGTCATTACACCTAGGTTTTTAACAACATGCAAACTTTTTTGGAGGAATAAAATCTCTCTTATAAGAAAAAGAAAATGGAGAAAAGATATTGTAGGAATGAATGGTTGAAAAATTATGGGTGGATACTGGATAGATAGATGGCTTTTCATTTGTAAACAGTTATTTATTTATTTTTAATTTTTATTCTAGTCTTATCTAGCTCTAATATATGACATTTATAGACTAGTTTGCCCCTGGGTGACCAGGGTGTTTATTTTATCTTGATGTTCGTGTGTTTGACATTCCGTGAGTGGACGTACTTAGAGAGATATTTGCCTGACACTTGGATTTTGGAATATCACTATGTAGGTTCTCCAGTGTAAATAACTGAAAAGCATGAAAGAAAATAATGACTAATAGGTTGCAATCCACACAAGTGAATGAACAATGTAGGCTTCATGCTGAACATGGCATTGCTCAAGTATGTGGATCCAAATTTTGAGGTGTAATTCAGGAAGCTATTCTTTGTTCCATCCTCACTCATTATCTGGAAAGGAAAAAAGCCTATGTGGAGTTGCTTCTTGTGCCACACTTTTTGCCATATGGCTTGAGAGAAACAGTAGCTTTTTAAATAACATGGCAAGACCAGGTTTGAAGCCTTGGGAGGAAATTAAAATCACAGGTAGTAAGTGGATCTGTGGTTCCCCATTAGCTGATGGGTTTTTAATATTACAATGGTTATTCTGATGGGGGTTAACTGCATGCATGTGGGTTAAAGTTTCTAATTTTGGGTTATATTAATAGCTGAAAATGGACTACAAGGGCCACAAAGGGTAATAAAGCGAACTATAGTGGAGTTGTGCTTGTAATCCATTTTGGGAACTTATGGCATATGTTTTTGAAAGTATCTGAGAACTTGAAAATAAACAAGTCAAAATTTAGATATAGACCTCATCTGACACTCTTGCTTGAGCCTAGGTACCATAATTTTGTCCATTCTTCCAGTTCTACATTTTACCTGATGTAGCCAAACTATGTGCCTGCATCATGAGAAGTTTTGAGTTTTTTTTTTTTTTTTTTCTTCCTCTCCATATTTTTAATGTTTATCATTTTATATCACATAGAGCACCAGGATGCTTAGCATGTTATGTTGCTATAATTTGTTGGAAGATGTCAGAGATTATTATAACTGAGTTGATTCTTCTAAATGTAGATTGGATCAGTATGCAATAGCAAAATTTGCTGAAAGCTTTGAGATGGTACCTAAAACCTTGGCTGAGAATGCTGGGCTCAATCCAATGGAGATAATATCTTCTCTTTATGCTGAGCATGCCGCAGGAAACAGAAAAGTGGGTATTGACTTGGAGGAAGGTGAATGCAAGGACATGACAACCATGAACATTTGGGATCTCTACGTTGCAAAGTTAGTGTTCTATTAATCTAAAATTTTACTCTTCTAAGTCTGTTACTGTTTCATGGGTTGGGGTTTATATATATATATATATATACACACACACATATACCTGAACTGATTGTCTGCAATTTTCAGGTTCTTTGCACTCAAATATGCTGCAGATGCTGCTTGCACTGTTCTTCGAGTAGACCAGGTAACTGGATATCTCTTATCGGCAGTTCCTTTCTTGCTTGCTTCAGCACAAATCTACATCTTTATCAAAGTTTGGCAGATAGATCTCTTATTTTCTCCTGTTCTCTTCTATTTTATTGTTGCAGATCATCATGGCAAAACCAGCGGGGGGTCCTAAGAGAGAGGCCCCAGCGGGAATGGATGATGATTAGAAATGGTAAAAAGGGTATAAAATTATCACGGGTTTGCTTGCAATTTTCCAAATTTGAGAATTCTATCTAGATAATGGTGATCGATTTCTCTGGTGGAAGAAGGGTGTTTGTTTTCTAGTGTCTTGAAACATGGCAAGTGAAAATTTTGATTCTGTCTTTTAAAGGAGAGTAATTGTGGTTCTTGCTTGTATATGTTTTATCTTCAGTCTTTTATTGAGCATGGAAAGCAGAAACTTCTCACTTTTCTTTTCTTATTTAATCGTTGAGTATTTTTTTGGAATTTAGAAAGGTTGGGGAAAGATTTTTTATTCTCGCCCATAATCCGAAGTTGGAAGGTTTCTGACTGCACAAAATAAAATTTATGGGAATTTCATATTCTGCCATTTCATTTCTTTCATGGCAATTTGGTCTTTGGTGGTTCTTCTGTTGTAGAGTTAGCTTCCATTTGATTCCGCTTATCTTTTGCTTTAAAATGTCATTAGCATCTCTCTCTCTCTCTCTCTCTCTCTCTCTCTCTCTCTCTCTCTAAAAAACATGTTTTAAATTCTTTCAGGTCAAACATGTTTTTTGTAACCGTCATTTTAATTTTTTTATTATGTAAAATTGTACTAAGGGTGCCCTCATGAGCCGCTTATTGAACGGTTATATATATGTAATTGAAATATATATGTTTTTATATTTTTTATAACTATGAATAAAGCGTTATTTGTTAAAAGATATTTTTTTAAAATTTTAATAATGTTTTTTAAATAATTATTTAAATAAATAATTTGAAAATTGATATTCCAAATAAATGATTAAAAAAATATAAACTTTTATATAAATGTAAATAATTATTTATATTTTTAACTTATATGTGAATAATAGGTATCTGAAAAGAAAATATTTTATAAATAAAATATTGTTATATAATATAATTTAATAAACTTGAATTATTATTGGAGTTAGTTTAAAGCTCAAGAATTTAATGAGTTGATATATATATATATAGTCTAATAAATTGAATGATAGTTTAACCGGTGGAGTCACCCAAGGGCTGATGTCAAACAAAGGCTAAATAAATTTTTTGTTTTGCCCTCTTCTCGTTATTAGAAGAAAGTTTCATTTTTATTTTCTTTTATTTTATTTTATTATTATTTTTTTAACATGAATGCAGGAGAATGAAATGAAAAGGAAAAATTAGAAATAAATCGGTTTGTTCAGGTTGGTTTTTGACAGGAAATTATAATAAATCTCAAAATTTTAGAAATGTTTATATAAATATTAATTGAAATTTAAAATATTTTTTATTTGTTATATTTTCATAAATATTTACAAAAATATTGTTATTCTAGCTATTAACTGTTTTAGACTGTTAATTAACTGTTTTGATGGCTGTATGAAAAAATATGATATTTTCCATTAAGCCTTTTCGTCTCTTTAGAAATAATATTATCATTTTACATTAAAATACATGGGTTTTAAAGAATAGAGAAATTCCATAAATATTGAAAAATATTCTAGTTTGCAAGAAATTCGAATTCGAGGTGCTTTGATATCAAATTTTGACAGTCGTATTTAAGGAGACAGTATCTTGTTGGTCTTTGAGCACACATGAAAGAGACTAATTCTGTCTTAGGACATTGTAGAGTACAATCTTATGTCAATTGGTTCAAATCTATTTTTTCCTTTTAATCATTATTGCATTTACTGCTGGATCTTTTGTAATGTCAATAGTGGTGTTAATGCAAAGAAAAAAGGAAGATGAAGGACAAATAGACATAAAAAGAAGAAGAAATAGAAAAAACTGTATGCCCTCGGTGGTACTGACCGTAACTTTGGTGCTCTTTTGCAGGTGCTAGCGAACGTCAATAGTTCTCTAAAGAGGAATGTTAGTTATATTGTATACTAACTATATTATACATATTTGATATATGTTTTGCATGAGTTTAGATAGAAAATAAGACATAAATTGTTTATAATTAGGTGCATGATTATTTATATTTGTATTGCATGTTATTTAGTATTTGAGAGAGTTTCAATATGATTTTCATATATTTATATTTGTGATTTAATGTTTGAGGATGATTTTCTATGGTATGTGCAGTTTAGATTATGTAAAAAGGGACATACAAGCAATATACAAGAAGGATATGGCTAAGAACGCGAAATAATGCACCAAAACGTGAAGAAAACAATGAAAAACCAAAAGCAGTGAAGCAATGCCACGATAGTATGGGTAGAAGTTGGAAAATTTCTTGGAATTTGCAGATTTTTGGAGTCTAGTGTGTTACCGTGGTCTTGTACTGCAATATTGCAATTAAGGGGTCTTTTTAGGGTTTTTTTAGTGTGTTTTACGCAAATCTTGAGAGAACAATATAAATGGACTTCTATATTAGGTTTTTGATTATTCAATTGTTGATTTTAATTGTTGTTGATGGCTAGAGCAAAGTGGAGAGCAGAACGAGGGAGAAGACGAAGAACAAGATGAAATCTGTAGAGTATGATCTTTGATTTGTTTAATTCTTTGTGCTGTGACCTAGATATGATGTCTGACTAAGTGTTTTTGATTTTTAGGATGCAATTTAGATTGTATGAACCTTTGATTCTATATTTTGATTAATCTATTTCGAGGTATTATTTTATACTCAGTGATGTTAATGTTTTTTATTGATTGACCACCTATAAACTGATTTTAGATTGTTGAATTAACTTGAAAGAGAAAGGTTTAATAATTAGATAATCAGATTATAGACCTAGAAGAATTAATTGACTGAGAGGTTGTTGATTCTACAGGAGATTGTATATAATTACTGTCTTTATCGCATTAGTTTTTTAACTGTATGCCTCAAGAGGGGGTAGTAGGGAAAAAACTAATAGGTGTTAAGGCGTTTCGAAAGATAGTTCTGATGATTAGTAATATAAACTACAAATACAAGAATTAGATTAATTGAAATAAAAATTAAAGGTGAATACATGATATTTTACTATCTTAGAATCTTATTTGATACAAATTTAGAATCATAATAGTTTATTTTCCTTTTGATTTTTGTTTAAAGTATTGAAACCTTGATTTGAAGCCTTAATGAAGTTAAGACTGAAGTTAAATTGGGATTTGAGATTATTAAATACAAACCGTTCCTTGAGAATGATTGTTGCTTACCCTGCAAGTGTACATGTTAGCATAAGTATTAACTGGTGAGACCAGATATCGTTCTCAGGGAAAAATAGGTTTAATGAGTGATCCCAAATCTTAATTTACTATTGGTTTTCGTTTTATCAAGACTCAAATTTTCGTGATTGTCTCAAACTCTGAACGGAAATCAATCCTAATAAAAATGATAATTATGTTTTTAAAAATCTAAGTAAAATGGAAGTCTAGGACAATGAATGTCGTTGTATGACCTGTGATTCTTGTTTTTGATCATGAATTGTCTGTTGTTAGTTGCTTAGCAATTAACATTAATTTAGGGTAATTATTGCATTTTAGAAGAAATAAAGGGGGAATTAGTGTAAGAATTGCATAATCAGCAGGATTTGCATATAGTTTAGGGGTTTGCATTGTTTAATGTCTTTATAAGCTTTGTTTTTAAGGTTTTAAAACTCTTTTATGAGGAAATGATGTCTAGGAAAGGAAATTGAGTGCATTGCAGGATACAGGTTGAAGCACAAAGGAAGAATACATCATGTGAAGGAAAACAGGAGAATAAATCATGAAGAAGTACCAGAAGACCGCGGTTCATCAACTGAAGATCGCGGTAACTAAAGAAGGATTGCACCAAGAAAAAGCTCACTGGTGACCGCGGTCACTAGAATGAGATGTGTACAAGAGACATTGTAGACTACGGTAGACAGAATCGGGAGGATTTTGTTTTTTTGTCATACACATTATTGACCGCGGTCACTCGAGTGATTATCGGAATTTTCATATTTTTAGGGTTTTTTTTAGTGCAGGACTATATATAGGAAAAGGTGATTAGAGTTAAGTAACCCTAATTTGGAAAGAAACCACTGGTGACGGCTGTGGAGCACAAAAACTTGTATTTCGACTGAGAATTGAAGATTATTCTAAAGATTTGAGTATGTTTTATTTCTTTAAATATAGTTTCATGTTTTCTATTAAATTCATATCAAGCTAATTAGTTTTCTTGTCTGGGATGTGATGTTCAATGCATAATTTGTGATATCTAGTTGTGGTTATTGAAATAGAGACTCTATTCCATATTGTGTGGACTTAATGCCTTATGTTTACTGGCCATAAACATATCGAACCCAACACTTTAGTCTAACTCGGAAGAGAGGCCTAAAGGGTGGATATCATAGTTTGGACTTAGAATGGTTGATTTATCTGGAGGTTGTTGACTAATCTAAGGGGTTGCACATGGATTGTTGAATATAACACTTAGGTTGTTAAGTGAGCACCTCGGGAGAGGGTTCTATGAGACAAATCTAGTGAATGTTGAAGTACTTCGGGAGAGGGTTTCAACTACTGATGCAAATGTTCATAGTTTAAATAATTCATGATTAAAACGAAGGATCACAGATTATGCAGCGACATTCACTATTCTAGACACGTTTCTGAATAGATTTCTTAATATAAAATTATTGCTTTTGTTTAAAGAAATTTATAGATTACAATTTAATTCAACTACATTCAGTTAGAGTCTTGATAAAACGTTAATTAGTAGTAAATTGGGATTTGAGATCACTAATCAACCCCTTTTCCCTGAGAACGATATCCAGTCTTATCGGTTTATACTTGAGCGAAACTGTACGCTTGTAGGTTTAGCAACATCTGCGCTATGAATTTTAGCATTTGTAATTGAAACCTTCTCCCGAGGTGCTTCAACATTGATTAGATTTGTCTTATAAAACCCTTTCCTAAGGTGCTTACTAAACAACCTAAAGTTGTGTATTCAAAAGTCCCTGTGCAACTCCCTAGATCAGTTAATAACCTCCCGATCAATCAACTATTCTTGGTCCACACTGCGATAGCCACCCATTAGACCTCTCTTCCGAGTTAGTCTAATGCATTGAATTTATCATGTCTATGGCCAGTAAACACAAAGCATTAAGCATGCACAATATAGAATAGTGTTTCTAAATCAATAACTTCAACAAGAAATTACAATTCATACATTGGACATCACATCCCAGACAAAGAGAACTACTTAGCTAGACATTAAAGTAATAGAAAACATTAAACAATGAATAAGAAATTTAATCATACTTAAAACTTGATAAGAATCTTCAATCCCTAATTGAAACACTGGTTGTTTTCTTTTTCAGCCGTCACAAGTGAGTTTTTTCGAATTAGGTATGTCTTGGCTCTAACAACCTCTCCTATTTATAGTCCCGCACTAAAAAAATCCTAAAAAATATGAAAATCCCGATAATTAATCGTGTGACCGGGGTTAGTGTTGTTCTTCAATAAAGGCTGGGATTTACTCGTTCTGTCCACCGCGGTCCATAACCTTTGTCCATGATTCACATTCTGGTTACTGCGGTCACTGATTTACTGACCGCGGTAATCAATGAGCTTTAACCACTTTGTGTCTTTCTTCAGCTACTGCGATCTTCAGTTATTCGACCGCGGTCTCTTGATACTTTTTTCATGATTTCCTCTTCTTTTTGCCTTCATGTGATACACTTTCCCTTTTTGCTTCAACCTGAACCTGCAATACACTAAATTTCCTTTCCCAGACATTATTTTCTCATAAACGTGCTTCAAATCTTTAAAACAATGCTTATAATGAAATGAAACAGTGCGAGTCCCTAAACCACATGCTCATGCTACTAATTATGCAAATCTTTACCTAATTTTTCCTTTATTTCCTATAAAATGCAATAAATCACCTATGCTAATGTTAGTTTGCTGTGAAACTAACAATGATATCTGGTATCTTATAATATATTTTTATTGTGTTTCTGTACACTTGTAGTGAACTCAACAAGTTTTTGGCGTCGTTTTTGGGAAACGATGTTAATAATCTTAAAACCAATTGAAAATGGTTAAATTTTAATTAAGACATATTTATTTATTTATTTTATTCTCAAGCTTCGTTGGCTATACTTGATCTATTTTCTTTGCTTGTGGTTTTTCAGGTTTGTGGATGAGTATAGATTTACTTGGGTTGAGTGATCCTGATTCATCAAAAACACTAAGGCAATTTAAACTGGAAGTTCGAGGTCATAGATCTAATATGGTTGAAAGCAATAGATCTGTAGTTGGCATTAATGGTGAGGCACCACCACGAGATTTTTTTAAACATGTGTTGAATAATAATTACTTTGGGGTTGCCAAAACTCCCATCAATGCCAACAACTTTGAGTTGAAGCCCTCTTTGATTACTATGGTGTAACAAAAATTTGGGGGTTTGGCCACTGAAGATCCGATGGCACACCTGAATTCATTTATAGAAATATGTGATACTGTTAAGATAAATGGGATGACTGAAGATCAACTGAGATTGGGGCTTTTCCCCTTTTCTTTGAGAGATAAGGCGAAGACATGGCTGCAAACTCTCCTACCCGGTAGCATCACCACCAGGGAAGAGATGGGACAAAAATTCATGCAAAAGTATTTCACTCCAGCAAAGGTTCATCAACTTAGGGGTGAAATCAGTTTGTTCAAGCAGTCCGATTTTGAGTCTCTCTATGAAGCTTGGGAGAGATTCAAAGATTTATTGAGAAGATGTCCTTAGCATGGTTATCTTCCTAGTGACATGGCACTCACGTCAATCCTAAAAAAACTCCAAAGCTATATTTACAAGAAGCGGGAGAGAGATCTAGAGCCCACCTATTCCATCTAGCCCCATGTTGCCAATTGATGACTCTAATAATTCCAAAGGGGCGGTTCCTGCAAAGTAACCAAATACAACACCTACTAATTATGAAAAGAAGAAAAGAATACTTCTTGGGATCACTATCCGAGGGAACAAAAGCTTAAACCTCCTTCGTTGCCCTTTCCGCTTTTATAAGAAACAAATAAATGAATAGTTTGTATGGTTCTTGGACGTGTTTAAAAAGATTCATATCAACATCCCCTTTGTTGAGACATTGCAATAGATGCCGAACTATGC
This sequence comes from Tinospora cordifolia, assembly GCA_030144865.1. Classification (NCBI taxonomy): domain Eukaryota; kingdom Viridiplantae; phylum Streptophyta; class Magnoliopsida; order Ranunculales; family Menispermaceae; genus Tinospora; species Tinospora cordifolia. The sequence continues at coordinate 4,574 of JAJIYU010008287.1, read as the reverse complement.
CAGTTCATGAAAGAAGTCATGTCCAAGAAGTGTAAGCTAGATGATTATGAAATAGTGAAACTTACTAAATAGTATAGCACTATCCTTCAAAGAAAACTTCCTCAAAAGCTGAAAGATCTGGAAAGTTTCACTATTCCTTGCACTATAGGCAAAACAACTATCAAAAAAGCTCTCTGTGAAATCTCATACCACTATCACTGTATAGATGGTTGGGCTTATCTGAAATCAAGCCCACAACTATCACTCTTCAACTTGCAGACAAATCTATCACCTACCCAAAAGGGATTACTGAAGATATGCTTGCTAAGGTTGATAAATTTATCTTCCCAGATGACTTTGTGGTACTAGATATGGAAGAAGATGGGGAGATACCACTGATTTTTGGGAGGCCATTCCTAGCTACAGACCACACACTCATCGATGTATAAAAAGGAGAGCTTAACTTGCGAGTAAATGAAGACAGAGTCATCTTCAACATATATTGATCTTTGACCCCGCCTGCTAAAGTGTAAGATTGCAAGAAAATTAATGTGGTGGGAGCTGACATTACAATAGATGTTAAAAAACCCCACCTTCCTGATGTTAAGGGTAAAGATGCTGAATTCAATAAAGTGAAGGTACTACAAGCACACCAGAAGCAGAGCTATGCCATTGAAGAGCCAATTGATGCAATTCATGCACTGACAATTCCTAAGAAGCAATTAAATCACCCAATGCTGAAATGTAAGCAGCCACCTAACATTATCAAGCGGGAATTACCCAAAGCCAAAGTATTTGCAAAGATCAACAAATTGAGCTTCGGTTAACTAGTATCCACATTGGCCTAACGATGTTAAACATGGCGTTTAGTGGGAGGCAACCCACTGGTTGTTATTTTTCATTTATTTCCTTTTATTTTTGTTGTAGTTTAATTTAATTTCTTAGGAATGCAAGCATTTTATTTTAGTCAAAAAAAGCATGCATTTTAGTTAATAATTCGACTAATACTTGTCATATTGTGTATAGATGCATGTGTTTCAGCATATTCTCCTTCACATGTGTGTGCGTAAAGTGAAAGTGTGCTGTTGAGGACAAGACATAATTTAAGTTTGAGGGTGCACATTGAAGAAAATCTTCTTGAATTTTAGGTTATTTTTTCATTACATTTATGTATTGTGTGCCATACTTCTTCTAAATTGCATATTTATAAGCATATCACATACATATTTATTATTGAAATTCTGACATTACATTTAGATATCATGATCATTCATTTAGTTTTAGGACATGATCATATAGAGCATACATGCATCACTTAGGCTAGATCAATGCCATGCCATATTTTTGAAAATTTCACTGAGTGACCTATGAGATTTGAAATTCCTCTAGTGCGATGAGACAAAGAAATACAGTATATTCAAATAGTTTGTATGCTTGGTTTGTCTAAAATTTGATCTTGATAGAACTCTTTAGTCTTAGGTAGATTGAAAATTCGAAAACTAAGGAAAGTGAGGAGTGGAAACCAAATCACAAGTGGAGAAAATATCCCATAGACTCTTGAAATAATCAAATCTATTGTAAATACTACTTAGGAATGACTTTAGGAGGGAAATGATGTAGGCCATTATTGTTGGAGTTTTAGCTTAAAGGTTGGTCCCAACACTTAAGATCCTTCGTAGACAATTTTGAGCTTGATAGCTTATTTTCTTGTTACGAACATAAACATTATATATAAACACTCTATCTTGTTATACATGTCTTGAACTTATTTGTATGCACTTATAGTTATAATAATGCTTATTTTGATGATGTAAAAAAAGGAGGGGATGCTAACATTGAGATACATATATTTTTAATTTTGCTTATGTTTTTGTTTTATAAAAAAAGAAAGAGAAAAAACTAATAAGAGAGAGAGAGAGAGAGAGAGAGAGAGAGAGAGAGAGAGAGAGAAAAAAACAATAAAAAAAAGGAATGAAAAGTTATATTTATTTAGTATTTCAGTATTGTCAATGAAGTTGAACTTCCTACTTTTGTATGGGTGTATATATGGGTACTGATTGAAGGGCATGTGATTAAATAATTTTGGGGGAGCTGTGAAAACAAGGTTGTGAGCATGAACGAAGAAACAAAGGGTTGAACAGAAAGGATCAAGCTTTAATGAGAAAAACTAACAAAACAAGTTGTTATTATTGCTATGAGTGTGTACTTGAGTTAGAATGAAAATCTAATCATACTTATACCTTGAGTCAGGTTATGTTACAACCTGAAAGAAAGACTACTGATCTTGACTAGAGTTTAACTTGACAGGATAGATAGAAGAAAAAATTGAGAGAGTTTGTCTACTTAAGTGTTAGGAGAGGATTTCTGTGAGTAGGATGGTAATTACAAATCACCTACGAGATCTAGGAGGATTGAGATACTGACAAATGAGAGGGTGAAGTTAGGGAAGAATAGAGGATAGACTAAAAATCTAGACAACCAGAATGACTATAGGGACGTGTTAATGAACTATAGGAATGAAAAGTAGAGGCCACAATGATGAGTGAAATAAACTTAACTGTATATGGTATGGTGTGTCAGTTTTAGAGTTTGAGTTATTGTTCAGGGACACACAATAGTTTAAGTTTGGGGGTATTTATTAGTTGAATTACATACTAACCATATTATATATATTTTATATATGTTTTGCATGAGTTTAGATAGGGAAAAAGACATAAATTGTTTATAATTAGGTGTATAATCATTTATATTAGTAATGCATATTATTTACTATTTGAGAGAATTTTAATATGATTTTTATGTGTTTATATTTGTGATTAAATGTTCGAAGAAGGTTTTCTATGGTTTGTGCAGTTTAGAGTATGCAAAAAGGGACATACAAGCAATATACAAGAAGGATATGGCTAAGGACTCGAAGGAATGTACAAAAACACAAAGAAAACAATGAAAAAACAAAGGTAGCGAAGCACTACTGCTATAGTGGAGGCAGAAGTTGGAAAATTGCACGAAATTTGTGAATTTTTGGAACCAAGCATGATACTGGGGTCCTGTCTCGCAATATTGTGATTAAGGGCTCTTTTTAGTGTTTATTTAGTGTGTTTTATGAGAATCTAGAGAGAATAATATAAATAGACTTCTATTTTAGGTTTTTGATTATTCAATTATTGATTTTAATTGTTGTTGGTGGCCAGAGTAAAGTGGAGAGCAGAACAAAGGAGAAGACGAAGAACAAGATTAAATTTGTAGAGTATGATCTTTGATTTATTTAATTCTTTGTGCTATGAACTAGATATGATGTCTGGTTAAGTTCTTTTGATTTCAGGGATATAATTTAGATTGTAAGAACCTTTGATTGTTTATTTTGATTAATTTATTTCGAGGTATTGTTTTATACTCTGTGTTCTTAATGTTTTTTATTGATTGACCATCTATAAACTAATTTCAGATTGTTAAATTAACTAGAGAGAGAGAGAGGTTTAATAAATGGATAACTAGAGTATAAACCTAGAAGAATTAATTGATTGAGGGGTTGTTGATTCTATAGGAGGTTTCACATATATTGTGTTTATTGCATTAGTTTGTTAACTATAAGCCTCGAGAGGGGGTATTAGGAAAGAAACTAATAGGTATTAAGGCGTCTCAAGAGTAGGTTTTGATGATTAGTGTTATAACGTACAAAAACAAGAATTAGATTAATTGAAATAAAGATTAAAGGTGAATACATGATATTTTACTATCTTAAAATCTTTTTTGACACAACTTTAAAATTAGCAATTGTTTATTTTCCTTTTGATTTTTGTTTAAAGTATTGAAACCTTGTTTTGAAACCTTAATAAAGTTAGGATTGAAATTGAATTGAGATTTGAGGTTATTAACCATAAACTGTTCCTTGATGATAATATCTAGTATCTTACCATATATTACTTTTGTGATCCTGTACATTTGCAGTGATCTCAACAAGTATCAATGTTAATTCCCTTAAGGAAATTAGGGATTTCATTCTTGATGAGTTGCTTTTCAAAATTTATGGAACATGATGTTTTTGTTAATAAGTTTTCATTAGTTGTAGTTTTTTTATATATAATATTTTTGTAATCTTTACAATTTTTAATTTTTTTTTTTGCATATATTTGTTATTTTCCCTTAATTTAATCCAATTTGATCTTTTAACCTTGTGAACCTGTAATATGTGGATTGGGTTTGAGTGCTATTGTTTGATGATGTTAACAAATTAATTTTACATTTTAAGAGCTTTTTTAAATAATAAATAACCAAAATAAATATTTTAAATGTCAATGCCATGAACATGCATATTATAATTGTCGGGGCCCCTTCCTTAGGTTGAAGGACGACCCAATTGGCATAGTAGCCTGACGAACTCACTCACCATGTCAAGTTCACCCTTGTTAAGCCTCTTTAACTTCAACAACAAGTGATATCAAAATAATTGAAAGACTCAAAAACGAAAGTAAGCAAACATACGAAGAGTGATTATTGTATTATATATTGCCTTGTTCAAAATATACATTTGACCATATACATACATACACAAGAATGACCAACCTCAAACAAAAGACCAGAAAAGGAAAAGGAGT
>JAJIYU010008286.1:0-18188 GCA_030144865.1 Tinospora cordifolia | reverse complement strand
TGAAATATTTATTTTATTATGCTCTGTTCACAAAAAGAAGATTAATAAAGATTTTAACCACATACCGGCGCGGGGACGAATGTCTTCGTGTGTGTTCCATGCAGAATTAGAACTGGTTGTCATTATAGACACCAGAAAGAACTGGCTTCAGAAATGATCCTAGAGAAGGGTTAGAGTTTCAGAATTGATCTCTCTCCCAAGATCTGGAACACAGAGGTTAACCTCTTTCGGTCTAATTGACAACTCTTGATAACTAAATGTTTGAAATGCCTAATGGATGATAAGTGTTTGCATGTTCAGTGTTTAGTTTAAATAATGCTATGAATGTACTGTGTATGATCCACTGGGCTCTTGGGCTCACCCAATCATTTTTTCAGGAAATTATTGAAGATGATGCCTCTGCAGATCAATGTAAATTAATGACAGTGTACAGGATAGTAGAAAATGATGTGTATTGTAGGGTTTGATTATGTCAAATGCCAGTAATATTTGTACTATCAAAAGATGTTCATGGAGCCCACAAAATTATTCATAACTCTGATAATGAAGCAATGTTTTCAGATTTTTTTTATTTATATTTTATCCCTTGAATATAAACTGTTGAAACTAACAGATAAATGAGGAAAAAAAAAGTAGTATCCCCAGTTCTCAGATAGAAAGCAGGACTGACTGCACTCAGAAGAAATGACGTCTCAAGCCACGAGACCACCACGTCACCTATGACGTATGTGATAGAGAAAAAACGGAAGCTGGCGGTGTTACAATAGGGTCATGAATAGGTAACTAGCCTATGTGCATTACTTTCAATATTCTGGGTCTAATGGGGAATACCGAGGAACGTCCTTTCGATTTTAACGTCAACTCAAAACAATTGAATTGTTGAATCACATGATGCTTGATAAGTGTTTGCATATTTTGTATTTTGACTCTAATAATGCTTAAGATGTACTATGTATGATCCACTGGATTCTTGAGCTCACCTTGCTCACTTTTTTTCAGGTAACCATTGAAAACACTTATACTTACAAATAATGTGAAAATAGTTATCAGTAGTAGTATACTTCTCGGTTGAGGACGTAGGAAATAAACTTTATTTTCTATTTTACTATTGTAGAGCATGTGACCCACTATGTTTCACTCTGTTAATCAGTCGGAGGTCGGTCGCTGTTAAATATTAGTTGTTGAAACTTGGCCATAGGGCCCACAAATTTGTTTTCAACTTCAATATTAAATCAAAGCCTTTCTTTTTAGTTATTATATAATCTCAAAGTTATTTTTAATTTGTTTCTAAGCCAGTTTATTTATGCACTTTTGTACCTTGGGATATGGTCTAGTACAACCTGAAGATGAGATGATTGATGTGAGAAATAATACTATCCCAATTCTCAAATAGAAAAAAAGGAGTGATTGCATACGAATGTAATTATGTCTCAAGTTATGAGACAAATATGTCGCCTATGACCAACATTAAAGGTTCGGGAGTTGAGGTGTTACACTTTCTCAACTTAATTTTTTTTGTATACTCACAACTCGAACTTAAGACCTCTAATTTAAGGGATATGAATTTTCGTTCACTCAATCCAATTTTTTTTGTTTTTTTTATTTATAACTTTTTTATTTTACAAATATTATTTAAGAGACATGCATGCTCTGTAATAGAATGTTGCGTTGATATGTGACAATCTTTTTAAAGGACATATTTGTAATGAAAGTATTCTCTTGGTTATGGGATAAAATAGAATTAAACAATTAAAAAATTAAAAAATGTAAAATTTATTAGAGTGAAATAAAAATAATCTTCTTTTTTGGTCATTACTATATTATTCTAATATAATGAGAAAAAGAAGATGAGAATAAAATATTTTTTTTATTTCATATTGGGGTTGTTTACTATGACATTGTGGCTCAAAAGTTCCCACTTGACTTTATGCAACAAACAGCCGTGAATGCTTTTAAATTAATGGTTGCTCAAAAGGAATGTTACTAGAAATGTGTATGAATTTCTAGAAATGTGTATGAATGAAAAGGAAAATTGAAAAAGAAGAAGAATAAGATGATTAATCAAAAGAGATGAACAATCAAATGATTGCAATTTCAAACATGTACTACTTTGAAAAATAGCTCAAACCTCACTATCAACATAAAAGATAAAGGTGACAATTCGTGTCATCATATCATAAATAAATGGTGTCGTAGATGAGTCGTGTTATATATGTTGTAAACGGGTTATGTCATAAACAGATTATATTATAAATGGGTTGTGTTGTAATCGTGTTTATAATCGTATATGTATATATGACCTATTTAATTTTTTATAATTAAATTTTAAAATATTTTTTTATAAAAATAATAATAAAATATAAAATATATTAATAATAGATTAAAATCTTAAAAATTATATTTTAAAAAAATAAATAAATTACACTATCAAAATTTTAATAAATATATTAATTTTAAAGTAATTTATATAATTTGTCTATTAATTTATGCATAATCGTATTAAATGTGTTATTTTAAGGTTTATCAAGTTAACTTATTTATGACGCACATTGAGTCGTGTTTAATCGTGTTTGACCTAGATCTATTTATACTAAACTCAAACTCATTAACCTCGTGTCGGATTATCGTGTTGTATCATAAATTACCACCTATAATAAAAGAGGTTATATACTTATTTGATAGAGGTAATTTTGGGTCTATAAGTTTTGAAGATTCACATGAAAGTTGTTAAGATTTCTATTCTTATTTTTAAGATAATTTTTTATTAAAAGAGATGGCAAACTGAGAGAAAAATAGGAGAAGAAGATGAACCAATTTAAAATGGATGCATTTCATTTAAAGCCAAAAAAACCGTTAAAAATATATATATTGTATTTGATAACCCTACTTTGCTCTTTTATAAAAATAAAAAATTAATTAAGAAATTATTTGATTACTACATTTCATTGAAATAGAAATGAAAATTGTATACTTTATAATATTAACGTGTGATTTAGATCATCTAAGTGGACCACTTTTTTCTGCATATGACTACGTTTGCGGCGCGTTGGACCGACTCCCTGTCAGTCATAAAAAAAAAAAAAAATCATAATTTCTAAAAAGAAAAAATCAAAAGAATCTAAAAATCGATAATTTTTCTCCTTTTTTAATTTCTTTTTTTTTTTGTGTGTTTTGGTCAACAAGATATGGGTGATGATGTGGCTGGGTGAGACAGTGTTACCATATTTCAAACCCTTGGACCGACCATGTGTGCTCAGTCATGCAAAAAAATAAAATAAAATCGTAGTTTCCAAAAAAAAAAAAAAAAACGAAAGAAACGAAAAAGGGATCATTTCTCTTTTTTATTTTTTTTTCATTTTTTTTTTAATGTTTTGGTCGACTAGAAATGGGTGACGGTGATGACCGAGGAAGACGGTGTTACCGTATTTCAAACCAAATCCTAACTTCAGCTTTTGTATCTGAGTATTTATTTTAGTAGGATAACAAAAAAAAAAATGGAATTAATGGTTTGCACGGCATATCTAACTGTTAATCTCCGCCAGAAGGTTCCGTCATCAGAACGAATGTAATATACGGATAGAAATGGAATTACAATTTACAAAGTACCATGGCTTATGGACGGCCGACGTAGGTGCTGTTATTATAATATTTTAAGGAACGGGTAGGGTAGAGCGACTCCTGGTATTGGGCAGCTTCGTGGAAAGACCTGGAAACGAGAACCGTGTAACACGAGCAACTTTAACTAACCTATATAAGTAAAGCCCATCCGACCGATTGCGGCACAGTATTTTGGGTTCAAGCGGCCATGGCTCTAGCCCTAACAAACGTCTCTCCTCCTCCTGCTCCTCCCTCTCCCTCTTCTTCTTCTTCTTCTTCTTCTTCTTCTTCTTCCGCTTCACAATTTGTATCCGGGATAGGTACGGTATCTCAGTCTTTGCTTCACAATTGAATCTTTACCTACAGACGTTTCTTTGTTTATTAATCTGTCTCTGTGTGTGTGTTTGTAATTGCAGAAGACTCATCTGGAAACCCTAATAATGGGAGGGCTTTGGGGAGGTCAATTTCACTTAGTATTGTGCTCTCATATGTTTACTGGCTCTTCACAACTGCCATTTTCCGCCACAGTCGTAGTCAGGGGGAGATGGGGGCTGAGGTGGTTTGGGCACTGTGTGATTTGTCGCTGCCTTCTTGAACTCCCTTTTTTTTTCTGTTCATATATCTTCCCGAGTTCTAACTCCCCCGGTTGCTTTGTAGGGTTATGGGGATGTTGAGAGTGGAAGAGGGGAAGAATTACGATTGGAAGCTGCTGCTCAACCCAATGTTAATTCGTTTGTAGTTTCACCACCTCCAATTGTTGTTGGTGGTGGTGGCAGCTCACAAGTTACTGAGACTACTATCAGGGGAAATCAAGCTTTTGTCTTTGAGGTAATACACCACTGAGTTCTTTTACATATATTTGCTGCTTTGGGCCGATACTATTGAAGTAAAAAAAAAAAAAAAAAAAAGAAAATGGTAAAACTTGGTTGTCGCTTTGCCGTTCTCATATGATTTTGTTGCTTAATTGTTTGTATCTGGACCGCATTCTTTGGTTAATGTCGTTGATACAGGCAGAACCAGGGAGGGGTGGTCTAGCAGCAAGTTATATAAGTGAAGATGAACGTGTTATTCTCTCAAATCCTCAATTCATTGGTCAACAAGTTGTTGGGATTTGGATTGTTCCTACTCTGGTTGGTGTGATTAGTGGTCTCATTCAAGTGGCTGTAGGGAGCCAGAGGGTTAATTCAGACCAAAAACTTATGTTCTACTTTTGCTTGGGTGTATCACTGGAAACTGCTATTCTTGGTATAGTTTTATTCATTCTCTCCGCTATGAATTGGAGCAATCCAAGAAGGGACCTCATTATTAGGTCAATTGTTGTAGTAGCACTTGGTTCTACCTTTGTGGACATGTGTGTGCTTATCACATTTGGTTTTATTGTTGTGCAATCAAAGAAAAATGACTAAGGACTTAGATAAATGTATATATATATGGAAGGAAAAAGGGAAATGTATCTAGTTCTATATCCTAGGTTGGGTTTTTATCCAATGGTTAAGTTATGTTCTTTTTGTAGAAATACTAGTTCTAGGGGTTGGGGAAATTAAAATAGTTACCTTGGGTTTATTGTTTTAAGGTTTGAACAACTAGAAATGTGTGGATGTACACTTAAAGTCTTGTATTTGGGTTTATAGGAAAAGCTTTGTTTCTTGTAAATGTCATTTACTTTTCTTCATGCAAATGATCCTATGTAGCTGTTTCTAAGGCCATAAAATGTTGGGAATTGAATTATCCTGTCTATGTGACTTTCTTTATTTTTTATGTATTTATTTTGTTTATCTGGTTACTTATTCAATGAGCTCAAATCAACCTGGACAGTTCTATCCACATGCATGTGCTATAGACAAAATACTTGTAGTTTCATTATTCATAAACATTGTATGGAACTATTCCCCGATTCCCATAACGGGCCACATTTTAAGTGTATAACCATATGAAGAAAGCATGCTATATAATAATATGACATAAACAATAATCATGTTGAAATCATCATAAACAATAATCATGCTGAAAAATTCACACGCAACTCAAGATGAACTTGAGTGCTGCTTCTTGCTGGCTGAGTTTCAAATCCCCAACAAATGAACTAATTGTCACCTTTGCCACTTTCAGCTTGATACTTCTACAACATCAAACATATAGATTGATCAACCATATTCACACATCCTAACGAAGAGCATATCCAGACAATTTTAGCCCATCACAACCTAAATCTTGCAGATGAAGTGATTCAAACATCACTTATGGTCAACTACCAAGATCAAGTTAAATAACATTGAAAAACTACTTATGTTAGATCACCAAACCTAACTTTGTCACACCTTCCTCTTCTCTTTCTTTCTTGTTCCCTCCTTCTGCACTCAAACCAAGCCAAACAGCTGCATCGAATGGGGTTTAAACTCTCAGTACTACTACCCTTTCGATTTAAATGACATAGGATTTGTTGTGAAAGCAAAATGAAGATACTCAAAAATAAACCAAAATAATTCTATGGAATAGAATTCTCAAAAAGAAAATAATTGCTATCAGATTTTTTTTGTTGAATTTCTAACTATAAGTTTCCTAAGAAGAAATATTAGATTTTTATTTAGACACTTCTAAAACACTTTTTTAATACACTTAAATAAGAAAATTGAATTTGAAAAATTTTCTAGAAATATCCTTAAAATATAAATTTACCTAAATAAGAACTTCTCCAAAAGCAACAACTTAAATAGAAAAACATAAAAAGACGTGCAAAATACATTATACATTGTGTAGTCAACAGTTGGACGACTTTGTTGCATCCTAGTTGATTATATATCTAATTAGTCGAACAATTGTTCTTTTCTAAGAGATTAATTCTCTTTCTGTTTTTGGGTAAACATGTCTTAGTGAAAATAATGAATCTGGATATATTATTCGTTTGCATGTATGCATTTCAATGAATGACAATTTAAAAATGCCCTTTTTAATGTCATATTGGACATTGGCAGCATCTTTTGGTTCAATTCTATTCCACAAACATGTCATCACCATAAAGATCACAGAAAGGCAGTCTTCATAAGAGAGTGAAATAGGCTTAAGGTGCTATCTTGTGTCTACTTGTAACAACCAGTGGTTGTTATAAATTATAAAGATTAAACCACCTGTCCAACTTTTCCATCCCCAACATTTAGGTAACATACATGTACCTATCCCAATTTGAAACCCAATCTCTAATTGAAAAACCTCTAGATGATGAAAATGCATACACCCATGATCTGGCCCTTAACTTGATGTCCTGCGATAGTTGGTCCAACACTTTTGCTTGATCCTTAAAAATCTTCCTATTTTTGTCAAGCCAAATATGCGATGGAGTAGCAAAGAATACAATTATCTCCACATCCCTTTTCTTAAGTGAGAAATGAGGAATATGATTAACAGATACACTATCCTTCATTGTTTATGGTTGTAAAAACCTGCCACCTGAAAATGTGAACCAACGTTCCTGCGTGCTCCTTGCAAATGAACATGAGAAAAAATATGTTCAATGCTCTCCCTTGCCACAAAACACAGTATGCAACAATGGGGGAGAGACATGTTTGGTTACTTCCTTTGCATCTAGTTCATTGTTTTGATTGAGCCATGATCCACACGAACACTTTTACTTTAGATGAAGCACATACTTTCCAAGTATCAGAATGTAATGGAAAGTTGATGTTTTGATTTCAGGATAAGAGGAAAGCTATCAAAGACGTGTAGGAAAATTGTTTAGATGGCTCTAGTGGACATGCTGTGTCTAGATTTGATGGTGTTACTAAATTTAATTTAGCCTAAAGGGAGCAGCTTTCCAATTCACGGTGTGTCAAAGCCATAGTGTAACGGTCATGTCTGGACATGCACCGTAACCTAATTAGAGGGTACGTGAAGTTTCGTTGCGATCGGAGTTCGTTCGGCCCATGAAAATGCCTAGTATGATTGGCCTTATATTTTGATATCTCCTTTTGGGAGGAGAAAGAAAGCTTAAAGTCTATTATGGGGGGGACATGGTCCTAACCTCCTTGATGACATGTAATGGGTCATCTGTAGGACTACTCCTTGGCGTAACCCAAGGGATCGACTATCTTCATTCTAGAGGAATGTAGATAGTTCTCATGATTTTGGATAAGTTATGGGACACCGCCGAGCGGCGTGTAGTGCGAGGCCCACAGGGACACAGGGTTGGGTATGCGACGCTGGTATGCTACCCGATGTCCATCTTGGGCGTATTGAGCTAACTTGGGCCATTGTACTGGAATGTGCTCTATATAGGGTGCACTCAGAGGAGTCATCCAACGAGGGATGTGCTTGGGGGAGCCATCCATTGTGATCGCGGCAGTACACAGTTAGGGTTGACACAGTGTACTGATATGCCTGAGTTATCTGATAGTCCCAAACAAGTTGGTTATCCGAGGTTCCGACACAACGTTGAGTTTAAGACTTTTACTGAGCTATTTGAGATGAGTTTGTATGAATAGCTGGCCAAGAATAGGTGTATTTGAGGCATTGGATAGGCAAATCTAGGGAATGAACGATAAACCCATGACAATTGGTATCAGAGCCATCTTTCCCAGTGGGGAAAGTGGTGTCAGGGACGCTTCCAGAGGGGAGTGGTATCAAAGCGTTACAACCTGATAGAGGAACCCCACACACAGTTGCTGCAATAAGCAAGGGAACCGGAATGGGTAGACACAGAGGTGTTATCCAATGCCTAGGGAGGGCTAATCAGAGACGGATACTTGATGTAGAGGCCAAGTTGAGCCAAATGACAGAAGGAGAGTGGGCTTCAAGAGTCAACAGGTGTGTTGACAAGGTATGTGTGATGGTGTATGTTAGGATATGCAGAGGGGCCTAGATTGTGGTAATCGTTGACCGAGGTGCAATGACAAGGGACTAAGACTTGACACAGTTCAATCCGCAATGGAGACAGTTGCTAACATTAGAGATATTTGGAGGGATGCAAACTAGTGACACGAATGGGCGGAAATGAGGACCCGTGAACGTGTTGCAACAAGTTTAGTGATCTCAATGAATGCGAAGCGATGTACTAGAGCTTGTGGGCTTAGAGGCGATGGTTCCGAGGGGTAGAGCAGGCTACTAGCCATCAGAGTTGCTTATTCCAGTGCAAGGGCAGTACGTTGGAGACTTGCTTGGAATCTGAGGGGATAGTAACGACAAGGGATTGGTGAGTCACAAAGGGACGTTAGAAGTACTAGTTCAATAGACGCACAGGTTGAAGAACATAGATAGTTGTCCCATCTTTCTCGATACAAATTTCTAAGTTGAAGCTAGTACTTCGTGGGCATACATATGAGAAGTTTGTGGTATGAGTACTGAGAGATATGTGCAGAGTGGGCACAGAGGCAACTTCGAGAGTTTATGCGGGAACGCATGCTCAGGTTAAGGAGCACTTTGAGATGGTGAAGCTAGAGATGCATCATGGTTGATTGGAACACCTGCTCAAGGGCAAGAGCAGTAAGAATCGAGTAGGGATGATTGAAGCCAACAGTCACAGAGGTGACAATAGGTTTGATTATGTAAATGGTTGCCTACCAAATTCAGAGTTGAATGCTGACTAGTTCGAGAAACTAGTGCTAAAGAGGCATAGAGTGAAGAACATTAGTTTAGATCAGCATACGCATAGAGGTGTAAGATGTGGCCAACAATAGGAACCAATATCAGCACAGATGGTGAAAGATCGTTTGAGGGACTAGTGCAAGGTGAGTATAGGGTGAAGAACATAAGAAAGGGAGCTGATATATGCATAGAGGCCATAACGCCAAGTTGTTCGAGGTATTGGTGCTAGAGAGGCATGGGGAGAAGAACACTATTAAGATTGCAGAGGCAGAATATAGGACATTATTGAGGCAATGCTTGTCCTCAGGATGAAGACAGTGGTCGAGGGATTAGAGTTCAAGATTTTCATATATAGATGCTTTTAAGACAAGTTCAAGTTAGATGAACTCATGAGATTCGATAAGTGGGCAGTATGTCAGTTGTTGTGATAGTTTCTACATGGGTGAAGATAGTGGTGGAGGGACTGTGATAAGCTCCATTAGAGGCAAGGTGCTAGCATGGAGGTCACAAAACGGTGATGCTGGATAGATTAGTTGAGTTGTGAATTACGTGGGGTAGCACTTGAGTTAATTATTGTTCTAGGATGGAACTTGTTCGAGGGATTAGTGCAAGTGGATGCACAGGGTGAAGGACAATCACAATGGTGGCAAGCAGAGAGGTGTTAAATGAGTAAAGAGATCAAATGCTTTATTGTTTGTTCGAGGAACTGGTGTTAGAGAGGCACAGGGTGAAGAGCAACAATGTTTCAAATGCAGACACAGTTGCAGATGCAAAGTCCGCTAACTGTTCGAGGTACTAAAGCTAGAGAGGCATGGGGTGAAGAACAGCAATGTGATGAGACATGTTCGAGAAACTAATGCTAGAGAGGCATGGGGTGAAGAACCGAGATGTGACTAGTTGTGCACAGAGGTGCAACCGTATATGACTAAGTACAATGCAAATATGTCCGCGACACTGATGCTAGAGAGGCATGGGGTGAAGAACAGATATTGAGCTAGATACTGAGATGTTCGAGGTACTAGGGCTAGAGAGGCAGAGGGTGAAGAATAGATATCCGAGATTTGCAAGCGCAGAGGATTTTAAGAACAACGAGATGTTCGAGGTACTGGTGCTAGAGATGCACATGGTGAAGAACAGATATCCGAGATTATGCATAGAGGTGCAAGTGTAGAGGTGCAAGTTGCTATGTTGAGCATAATAAGATTTTCAAGGTACTGATGCTAGAGAGGCACGAGATGAAAAATAGAATACTTGAGATTTATGCATAAAGGTGCAAGCGCAAAGGTGTAAATTGCTGAGTGAGCACAATGAGACGTTCGAGGCACTAGTGCTAGGGAGGCATAGGGTGAAGAACTATATTTCGAAGTTAGAGTAAGCACAGAGGTACAAGGCATGGAGGTGTTAATGTGGAACTACATGTAAATGCTATAGCTCATCTGAGGGATATATTGGACAGTTCGAGGTACTGTTGCTAGAGAAGTATGAGGTGAAGAACATAGTGATGGCATAAGGACGCCCAAAGCGTAGCACAGTGGTACAACCTATAATAGACACTTTACCCAGAGAAAGAATGTAGCGACTCTCAAGGTGAGACTTTGAATGGGAAAGGGTTCCAGATTCAAGTCGAGACTACAAGAGTTGAGATATGACAGTCAGCTGGTGCAAGAGGGATGAACCGATGGGCGAGGACCACTATGGAAAAGTTTTGGAGGTGAACGCAACCATAGTGTCAATGGGGGCATCGACCTTTCAAGTGGGGTAGTCTATAACAGTTATGTCTGGACATGCACCCGTAACCTAATTAGAGGGTTCGTGAAGTTTCGTCACGGTTGAAGTTCGTTTGGCCCACGAAAAGGCATAGTATGATTGGTCTCACATTTTGATGTCTCATTTTGGGAGGAGTAGAAAAGCTTAAAATTCTATTATAGGGGAGGACATGTCCTAACCTCCTTGATGACATGTAATGGGTCATCTTTAGGACTACTCCCTGGCACAACCCAAGGGGTCGATTATCTTCATTCTAGAGGGGATGTAGACAATTCTCACGACTTTAGATAAGTTATGGGACACTGCTGAGCGGCGTGCAGTGCGGGGCCCATAGGGACTCAGGGTTGGGTATATAATGCTGGTATGTCACCCAATGTCCGTGTTCAGTATATTGAGCTATTTGGGCCATCATACTAGAGTGTGCTCTATATAGGATGCATTCAGAGGAGTCATCCAACGAGGGATGCACTTGGGGGAGCCATCCACAGTGATCATGGCAGTACACAGTCAGGGGCGACACATTGTATCGATATGCTTGAGTTATCCGATAGTCCCAAACGAGTTGGTTATTCTGGGTTCCAACATAACTATGAGTTTAAGACTTCTGCTAAGCTATTTGAGATGAGTTTGTGTGAATGGCTGGCCAAGAATAAATGTATTCCAGGCGTTGCAAGGGCAAATCTAGGAAACGAACGATAAGCCCATGACAATAGGGAAGTGAAGGATCCATGTGTGAGCATGGCATGAAAATTAGTCGAATTTTGGCGAAATTAATCGAATTTTGGCGAATTTGGATAATCGAAGTGAAGTTCACTAGTAATTGTAAAATTATAAAATTTTGTCGAAATTTTTAAAAAAATTAACGAAGTTCACTTTAAATCAAAGTTTTGATGATTTTTGCTAAAAAAATGCATACAAGTCCTAAAAAGGACTTTTTTTAATGAAAAAAATCTACATGATGCACAAAAATTCTTCTGTGTAATCATAAAGATTAAAAAAAAAAATGTTGTTCTTTAAATGAAGAAAACTGAAGGCATAATATGTGTAACTCACGAATGGCTATCGAAGAGAAAAAAGAACGAGTTGTAGCCTAGTGGAAAAACGATAAAGAGAAGAAAAGGAAGAGAAAAATAAGTTGAGAGCCTATGAGGGGACGTAGTGAGAGAAGAACAATAAATAGAGTTATCTATTGTAATCGATGAATGCATTTGCGCTTATAGCGATTAGCGAGCCAATGATCAATCGATCTAAACTTTATGTTTGCAAGATCATTAAGATTTGACAATAAGTTTCTCTTTCTTTCTTTTTATAACAGTTTTAAATTAACATGCATAATGTGCATTAAACATTGCTAATGTCAAAATACACGTTAGAAACCATTATGTGAGTACTTTTATATGTAAAATGTATTTATTTATATTTGTTTTCTTTATTTTTAATAAAAATTGTGCATATTTTCGTATTTACATAGTATTATTTTTAACTTTTCAAAGTTAACAAATTTTTGTAAAAATTCTTTCAAATTTCTTGAACTCTTCGAATTAATTCTAATTTTCAAATGTCGAAGCTTGAGGCGAAGTTGAATCTTTGTTCCTTGTGTGAGAGGTGGAAGGATTTAGAATATAGAAAAATTTATAAGTTGTTTAAGCAGACCAAAAAGATGGTACAGGGATGGAAAAGATTCAACTAGCTTGAGATTTTCTAGCCACCTATCCTCCCAAAACAAATACAGCATCTTCATGCCCTACCTTCCACTCCATACGGAGGTGCTATCCGAGGGAAAAGTGATGAGATGAATTTCCACGAGCTTCTTTAAGTTACATCTACTCTTCTTTTTATGCGGTCCTCTTTCAACTTAGCAAACTTGCTTGCTATGACCCAGACCCACAATGCCATTGGTTCCCCAAAAAACTGCCAAATCTATTTACTACATAAAGCTATATTCCTTTTTGTGATGTTCCCATTCCCCAACCCCCCCAACTGAATAGGCATTTGTACCACCTCACATTTCACCAAGCTATACTGCTAGAAAGATGGCATTGCCATCAAAACTAAGCGAACTAGGGCCAATCTCCACACCCCTCTCCCCAAGATGACAAGAAGGCTCCTTTCCATCCATCCAGCATTTTTTAGTGTCTTAATTACGACTTGTTCCAAAAACTCATTCTTCATAGGATTCCCACCCAAAGGCAAACATAAATATTTCATCGGCCAAGTTCTTACTACACAACCCACCTTATCCACAAGACATGATTTCTTGAGCAGGCATGTTGATTTTTACCATTGACCTTGTGCTTAAATTTACTTTCAGGCCTGAGAGTCTTCAAAGGTTGTGAAGAATACCTTCTGCATTCAGTGCCTTACTTAAAGTCTCTCCTAGCTTACA
Source organism: Tinospora cordifolia (assembly GCA_030144865.1). Lineage (NCBI taxonomy): Eukaryota > Viridiplantae > Streptophyta > Magnoliopsida > Ranunculales > Menispermaceae > Tinospora > Tinospora cordifolia. The sequence continues at coordinate 4,864 of JAJIYU010008286.1, read as the reverse complement.
TTATTTTGCTCATCTTCTTTAATTCATCTTCAAATGAACCCCCAAGTCATTACCTGGTTAAAGTAGAATGGTTGAGAGGAGACAAGCGAGACAATTTGGAAGTTGGTGAACCAAGAAGACCTGAAGATTGATTTCATGTGGATTCCTCCTGGCATGCATGTCCAGTTGTTGGCTGTGCATATTCTCTAACAAAATGAACTAGCATTCAAGAGCTGGAGTCAAACTGTTGAGGAGTGTTGTTTGTAAATGAATTACAAATGTTGCCAAAAACAGTGTTCTTTCTCTTCAATTTTTCCATCAAGTTTGAAGCCTTACTAATGCTAATATGTGTTCAACTCTCAGAAATCTTTCCTCTCCCTGCAATAATTCAGTTATACACAACATTCAATTTCTTTCTGTGTTTCTACTTGGGTTGCTCTCTGTAATTAGTTTCCTGCAAAAATTTAGGGGCTGATCACATAAATCATCTTCCTTATCTGACTAACCTTCTTCTTCTTCTTCTTCTTCTTTCTTTCTTTTTTTTTTTTTTTTTTTTTTTTTTTTTTTTTTGATTTCCTTGTAGTTGTAGAACATTGATCTGGCAACCCTGATGATATTGGGACTATACTTAAGATCATTATGCTTCATAATGCGCTATCAGATTTGCACTGGGTCTATACAGCTATCTCACTCCGTAATCAGGGGGTTCAGTTACACGCTATTGTAGCCTCTCACTTCCCCCATAGTTAGGGGGCTGCGCCTACTTTTTCTTATTTTCCTTGCTCTGCAGGTTAGTAGAGGTGTTTTGAGAGAGAGGGAACATTGCTACTGCGTGCTGCTGAACCCAATGACACATTTGGAGGTCAGTTTTGGTAGTAGCATGAAATTTGTAGACAATGTCAAAAATCAAACTGAGATGGAGGTAATACTGAATTGTAAGTTCGGCATTTCTTTGTTGACTTGTAATTGCATGCAAGAATTTATTCAAGGTCAATGATAAAACACCCTTGATGGTTCAATTCTGTAATGCAATTTTCTTTGATCTTAGGTACCTCAAAACCTAACATGTATCAGTAACAAAATGAGACCAAACTCGTCATTGCATACTGGTTATTACATCATGTATAGGGAAGTCAAATTGATGAGGGAGAGATGCAAGCTTTGGGACACTGAACTAGAATTGGATGTTATCATAGAAAATCAAACTGTAGTTGTTGAGGTAATCTATGATGTGTGGCTTTGATATCTGTTTTTGAGTACTGATGCTCTCATTGGCTATTGAACTTCCTGACTGTTGATGCCCTTAGCGATTGAATTTACTTCCATTGATAATTGAAAGTTTACATATGTATACTCTTTCATCATCCAATAATTGTAAATGTTCTAGTTGCATAAAAAAAAAAAAAAAAAAAGAATGCAACCTCAGCAGTCAATTTAGCATTGTCTTGAACGAATTGATAAAAGGAAACTTTTGAACTTCCCTTTCTGTTATCCTAGACTGGTTTGGTATGCAATGGTTGAGCTAGGTTGTTATTTTCATGGGATTTTTCTTCTCAGGTTTCAATAGATAAAAAGTGTGGGTGTACAACGCTTAAGGGCTTGTACTTGGAAGTTAGTAACCAAAAGCTTTATTCTGTAAGTGTTATCGTCTTCAGTTTTCTTCATGCAAATGTTCCAACCATGTTGTAGATGTGGACATGAAATCTTGGAACCTTTATTACCTTATCTATTTGTTTTTTTTTTCCCTTGTCTTTCTTTCTTTCTTTCTTTTTTGTTTTGTTTTATTTATCTATTTTTGTTGTTTGTGTGTGTGTTTGTGTTCATATCTATACAATCACGTCTGTTACCTATCTAATGAATTTAACTTGACCCAACTTGTTTTATCCAAAGGTGTGTAGAAGACAAAACTCTTACAGTTTTAATAGTTGAACCAATTTGTAACCTTTCCAAGATCGAACTCATTTTAAGCCTATGATCATACGATGTCAAAAACTATATTCATACTGAAACATTAATTACATATTATTCCCAAGCTAACTCTAGCGGGGTTACAGGGTTTATGATGCCAATATTTCATTGGACGGTTTTATGTATTCTTAGAAGATGACTTAAATCCCTTGTTTGTTTCCTCTCAAGAAAGAAAATATTCCGAGACTGACTTGGAATATTTATATGCTTCCTGCTGGTTATGTTACCCCAACACCCACCTAATCAACTGGCTATTGTCCTGTCTATTTTCACCTCAATACTTATTCTACAACTTCAAATCATACAACAATATAGATTGATCAAACTATACTTGCAGATGCGTACTCAACAACACATCCAAACATTTACAGTTTAGCACAATTTAGAATTTAGTAAATGAACTTAAATAACATAAATTACTTCATGACATTCCCCTTTATTTACAAAAAAGATAATACCATAAATTACTTAACTATTTTGATCAAATTTGTTGACAGTGTTGCATTCTAGTGAACTATTGGGCTCTATCACCGTCGTGTAAGGGAAATTTGATTAAGGTGGAGACTACATTTCCTTATCACACAGTCATTTGTTTTCTCGTTTATTGAAGAGGCACATAGGAAATGAAGATCACATTGACAGCTGGTGAATTTGGCTGTAATACGGTGTACTTGGAAGGAGAGGAATAAACGATTATTTGAGGATAAGTTCTCTTCGTCGTTGGACGCTCGGCACTGAGTCCAGGGCTCTAGCTTCATTTTGGGTTGGTAACTAACTGCCCATTATTTATGAGATTTGTTATGTCTGATTGGCTAAGAGTGGTATAATTTTTTGTGTTATATGTAATTAGGGAAAGGGATTGTATAAAGATTGCACAAGAGTCATTATAATCACATTTTGTACTCAAAATATAGATTATATCTATGAATGAAATTATTCAGTTTCTTTCTTTTCTTTTCTTTCTTTTTTTTTTTTTTTTTTTTTTTTTTTTCCTAATATCTTCATGGGTAGTCAAATAGTTGTGCTTGAACTCAAAACTCTAGGAGCATGCAATTTTGGATTTAGTCGCTAGGTCCCATTTCCAATGCATTCTTACTCGATTTCATGATTTTAGTTTAGTTGACTCGCTCCTGGTTACTTGGATTTGGGTATTGGTGTTGGACGCTTGTACATTTCTTGAGAAACTATGTTATTGGACCTTTCATTTTTAAAATCTGGGATCTACTGTAAGTTGTTGTTTTTCTTTTATTTTTTTCCTTCCTTTTTGTTATCCCACTTAAGTGAAATTTACTTGATAATTATTATCTTTAATATTTTCTCCTTCTTCCATTGGAGGATTAATTTAATAATATTATGAAAAATTTAACTGTCGGACACATATTTCATACCTGTCTTATTATATAGTGTCAGTGACTATTCCTTACCTTAATAGGCGGCTTGACCAACATAGTATGGCATCAAGTTGTCTATACAATTACTGTTTAGCCTCTCAAATACATTTCTTTGCATAACATCGGATTATTTAAAAGTAATTATATTAAAGCTACTATATTACATTAAAAGACTTAAAAGTTTTAGTTTAACAAATGATATTACCTATAGTTATACCTATTTCCAAATTTTAAAATATATTTAATTTATATCTAAAGTAGCTCTAATATAACAAAACATATAATGACAGTGGAAAGTCACTGGATAAGTACTCCCTTACCCTTATTTTGATTGCATGGATGGAATCTAAGATTATATAAAGCAATACCAAAAAAAAAAAAAAAAAATAGTTTCATGCAATATTTACTATTTTATATGAGGCACACTAGTGAAAAAAAATAGTCCGACAATCAAATCCGCTATCATGTCAATGGATACATGGTGTTAATTAGACTATCAAGACTTGCTATTGTGCCACCAAGTATGTGATGTCTATCAATCTTTAGGGAGCCACTATTTTACTTACTTGCAATGTATTTACCACCATCCTACTTCTGAATTTTTTTAAAACTTTTCGTTCTACAAGTCAATGTATTAGTATTAGGCACCAAAAAAACTCTCAAATCCCTTTTACATACAATTTATGAAACAGTTCTGCAATTAAAATATAACACATGTAGTTAACAAATATTTGAAATAGTACAAGCATAATAAATCATTTTCGAAAATGGAATGTGGTTTTTGGTTATTAAAAACAGAAATTGGATCTCTTGAAAACAAAAATTGGTTCTCTTGAAAACAGAAACTGGTTTTTCTTAAAATAGAAACTGAATTTCTCTTGAAATAGAAACATAAATCTTTCTTCAATATCTTTAATAGAAATGACAGGTTGAGTTACTACAACGAAGGTTTTTATTCGGTATACTATGCTGAAAATCTGGAGGCAAAGGAAAGAAGTGTAAGAATCCTATTGCACTTGAAAAGACGCTAGATTTAAGAAATCTGTCAAGATAGGAAATTGTGTTCATAGTGTCGTGATAGAGTATCCTTCACAGTCTTTCCAGAAAATCTTCTTACTTGAGAAAGAATTTAGCCTAGAATTCTATAAATACAGAGGTGTCCAAAGCAGTGATCATCGCTCAAGTTGCAAAGAAATTGTTGATTATATGAGTAAAAAACATTGTACTGAGAGTCGAATTTATTGTTTTCCTTTCTGCGTGAGAAATAATGTAAGGAGCTGTAAACTCTGTATGAAGTGTTAAAATCAGCAAGGCAGGAGAAACTGTCTTCATGGCTAATTATGTAAACAAAGTTTGACATATTCTTCAAAGACGAGAAGAACTTGTTGTGGTTCGTGTTCGTGGAGTGCTATTGCAGGGTGTTGGACCTGCTATAAGTGGTGTATCTTACAAAGTGTGGCATTAGTATTTCGGTCATCGTGTTAGTCTCATTACAATAGTTGTACGATTTATTCATAGTAGAATTC
>JAJIYU010008285.1:0-18194 GCA_030144865.1 Tinospora cordifolia | reverse complement strand
GTTTCTCTCCTTCCATAACCTTAAAGAAAACAAAAAGAAAAAAAGAAAAACCTCTTAGATTTGTAGTACATAAAAAACCTGTCCACAATAACCCTGAACAAAGTTCTGTCATAAAAACCAGAAAAACATACAAATAATTCACAGAACGAAATCAGAATTCACAAAAACATGCAAATATAAGGTACTTATACATCATCCATTAACTAGGATGGCAGCCTAAACAGAGAGTAAACCACCAAATCCTTGTAATTTAATTTAGAAACATGAAAAATCAAGAAAATTACTCAAAACAGCGGAGATCATCAACCCAGAACCACAATAAATTTCTTTTGTCCGAGTCCAAAAACAAAATTTTAATCTAAATACCAAATTTTCAATCGAAAAATTATACGCACAAATTAATCTTTTCAAACAGATTCACAAGTAGAGCACAACATCAAAGGGGGAAAAAAATATATATAAGAAGTAAAGACAAATGCAATTTTAACTCAATTAAATCAATAATAGACATCAAAATCAACAAGAAAAACCACAGATCCGACTCCAAAAACGAAATCAAACAACAAAAGAATTAATAATACTAATCATAAACAGACAGATCGAAGCCCTAACGCGAGAAATCGAGTCAAAGCCCAAGAGAGACAATCGTAAATCTGAAAAAAAAAAAGGGAAAAAAGGCGATAGATAGATCGAAGAAGAGCGAGAAGCATAGAAAAAAGATTGGAAACTTATACCTGAAATCAGTAACATAATTGATAAAAAAAACCTAAAACATTTGGATTTTCATGAAAGAAGAAGAAGGGGCTGCAATTGCAACACAGGCCGAACCCTCTCTATCTCTCGCGAAAACGAAGGAACAGTGACGCCCATTGACGCCGTTAAAAAAGAAAGCGGTAACGGTCGTAAGTCGGCTAAACGACGACCACGCGTCGTTACTTGCGGCATAAGAAAGTTTATTTTTGGTGGGCCCCGACCAAAACATCACAATATTTTTTAAAAAGTCACAATTTTTACTTTTTATCTACGACGCTCCTAGTTTTGGATACAACTTGTTACAGCATCTGTATCAGTCCCACGTGGCATAATATGGTTGAAGGTTTTATTTAAATTGTTGTATTTTGCTATTGTTATTAAGGATTTTTTGCAAAGGATACGTGGCAGTATCTTATTGAGTAGAAGTTGGGCCAGTTTCAATCACGAGCTTGAAACGTTGACTAGCAACATAGACCAATGGTTCTCTCTCTCTTTTTTTTTTTTTTTTTTTTTTCAAGTCTATCATCACCAGTCTTTGTAAGAGTACTAGTCTGAAAAGTCTGATGGAAGACGATGGCCATCTAACTTGATGAATCGGTAGTTTAAATATAACTAGTTAACCGCCTCATAGGTATGCAACCAAAGTTCAGGGCTAAGTACTCTTAAAATATTTTTAATTTTTAACTTTTATAATAAAATAGTCTAAACTTTTATATTATCTTTCTATAAAATTAATATCAAATAATAAATCCTTTTGTAACTCACTTGCATCATTTACATTCTTTTTATATTTATGTTAATTATATTATATTTTAATTACTCTAAAAAAAATTTTTATAAAATATATTCTACAATCTCCTCAATAACGTCCTATATATATATATTTCCCCATTAATGAAAGGGATGCAAGATAGTCATGTTCCAGTCCAAGGTCCAAAGAGCATCCGACATCACTTTCCAAGAAAGAAGAGATGAAAAAGAAACCAAGGACAAAAGAAAATAAACGTATGCCAACTCCCAAGTTGATGCGAAGAAGATAACCTCAAATCAACCAGCAATCGTCAAGAAGATGCCTTTATATATATATATATATATATATAGACATGTAATTAAAATATTTAATATATCATTCTATACATGCAAAAGTAATGGATAGAAAACAGGAAAACTCAAAAAACTGTAGGAATGGCGGTGTTAATCCATGGGCCCTTTGCAACTACTAATCTGAAAGCTAGAAAAGAAGCTAGGAATTGATGCAGCATGAAACGTCAGGTTTGAAACCACCCATGAGAGGTAAATATTCAGTACACAACCAGAAAAAGAAGACAAAAAGCTCCAAATCCAGCAGCCAAAAGGTACCTATTTAATTTATCCCAAGAAGATGCATGAATTTTTTTTCTCTTTCTTCTTTTTTTTTTAAACAAAGCTACACTCTTTGAGTTCCCAAAATTGAGAGAAAAATAGTTTATAGTGCTGCCAGCAATCTATCCAAGGAAATTCATAATCACCAAATGTAGCACCAGATTGCATAGCACAAAGTCAGCAAAGGCACGTTCTGGTGGTAGATCCTGCAAAATTGGTGGGAGAAAGCAACATCAATTACTGAGGTTACAGTTCAATGTGCTTGCAAGAACAATCTGAAGTCTGAAGAATAGCTAGGTACCTTGAATTCCTTGTTCTCTTTGTTGACTTGGATACGGAGACAAACTGCAGCAATTGAGACCAAACACTCAATCAACATAAAAGTTAATAGAAACAGTTACATCAACCAAATTGAACATGTACATACCAGCAAGAACTGCAGTGCCCACACAAGAGAGTACTCCAGATAGGAAAGAGTTAAATGGAAAAGATCCAACAATAGCCATGTAAACCACCTGTGTGGCAGAGTGTTAGAGCAAAAGTAATGATTATGGGTGATTAATTAGATTGTGTGCAAAGTTAGAATAGGGTCGAAAAACACAACTAACACACACCAACTCCGGTAGATAGTTCTGGTAGTTTTGGGTCGCAGTGGAGGCTCAGTTTTCAGCTCACTTTTAACTATAAAAATGTGTATACATTTCACAGACAGAATTGAATAAAAGAAACAACATCTACTTCCATTTCCTCAGGTTCTATGCACTCTTTCAACTTTTAGTCAAAGGGATAAACACCACCACCGATAGTTCAACTGTATGGCAGTGTGTTAGAGTAAAATTCCTGATTATTGTTTATCAATTTGAAATATGGGTACAGTTCATAGATAGGGTCAGAATATAGAAATAACTACCATATAGCCTCGTAGTTAGTTTTGTTAGTTTTGGATCTTGCGGTACTTAGTTCTGTTAGTGTTGCGGATCTCTGTGGAGGCTCCATTTTCAGATCACTTGTAATATGCGCATACAGTTAAAAAGTAGGTTTGAACAACAAAAGCAGCATGCGCTTCAATTTCTGTGGTTCTTTATTCACTTTCAAGTTTCAACTCTTACTCAGTACAATTCAAAAGTCTTTCTTTTGGCTCATAAAGCACCCAACTACTCCTTCAAGAGATGAATCACTCACTCAATCCTTGTGTGCTGGAATCTTTACAAGTAACTAGGGAAGCACAGATCCTATCCTCACTCACAACCAAGGGAGATCAAACGCTACTTATCAATACGTCCAGCAAATTTGAAACCTCATTTTCTTTTTCAGGTCAGTTAAAATTTGAACAATAAAATGTATATCTCTTAGAATTAGAGTGCCTACCTAGTTCTTCACTCTTCGAATTACATAATTGAAACTCTATAAGAATTGGCTTGCACAGGATAAGATCTGATGAATCAGCCACTTTTTACCCCAAGTTGGTGACCACATTCAAAACCCAAACAGTAGTAATTCACAAAGAAGCAAATATAACAAGTTTACAGAAAAGCGCTAAGGAAATTAAGCGATCTTTGCAACTGAAAGGGGCATTCGGCATAAGCAATGTAAGGAGTTCATTTCCAGATCTGAAGGATTGGATTAATCAACTCAACAAGTATTTGATTTCAAAACCTAGAAATAGGGTTCGTAACGAAACAAAATCATCAAACTCTCCCGTTTTCCAATCATGAATTCATCACTCAACAATTCATGAATAATCCCTCAGAAGACAAAATTGAACTATCCGAGAATGATCCATGACCAAAAAAATCAAAGAGACAGGGGAACGAAGACATGGAAAGTGTACCTGAATCAAGGCGGTGAGTACAGCGAAAACGACATAGAGATCTATGATCTGCAAATCAAACAGAAGTAATGAAAATTTTATGTAAGATTAGGGTTTTGAGATCAGTATGTGAACGAAATTGAGGTTGGACTGAAGAAAAGCGAACCTTGAGATTCGTGGGCGTGGCAGCGTACGCTGAGAAAAGAGCCCGGAAAAGATCATGAGCGTCTTTCGCGGCCGTCTTCGCCATTTTCCTCTTCCTTTCTTTTCTCGGCCAACGAGCTTGGAGTAGAGAAGAAAAGGAGAAACAAAGGCAGGCGGCTAGGCAAGAGGAGTTCAAACCATAAAAGGTCTTAATCGTAATTACAACCAATTTGAAGGTCCAAAAAGTTATACATATATCTCTTACAAATTGCCCAAAAAAATAAATACAAGATTTTTTTTAATACAAAACTTTTTTGAACATTTTTTTAAGTATGATATAATTATAAAAAATAGAATTAAATATTTTTTAAAAAGGTGTCACATGACTAAAAAAAGTGTTCAAAAGTTTTTTTTAAGTGTTATTTAGTTTAAAAAACAAAAAGATAAAATAAAGATTAAAAAACTTCTTCAAAGATGCAAATGATTAGTTGACGACTTTAAATTGTCTTCAATACAAATTTTTAAAAAAAATTACAAATATTTAAAAATATGTTATCCTAAGTCTTAAAAAATAAATAAAATATTTTTTAAATTTATAAAAAACTTATAAAATATATTTTTTTAATTTTTCCTCTCTTTTTGTTTTTAAATCAAACGACGCCTTCATAAAAAAAATTTTTAGATGTTACTTTTGTCGAATTTATTGAATATGTCTTCACAATGGCACTTTGTAGAAGAACTTTTTTTGTTTTTTGTTTTTTTTTTATTTTTTAACTAGATGATATTGTTTTTATAGTTTTTTTTTTTTTCTAGCACCATTTTTATTTTTTGTAAAGTGTTTTTTTCTTTTTCTCTCTATGATTTTTATAGATGAAACATTTTAAATTTTTTTTAGCACTATTTCTGTTTTCTTGGCCAGATGGCACCTCTTTTCTCAATTTTTTAACACCATTTTTATTGATTGTAAAAATGTTTTTTGTCCGTCTTGAAGAAGATTTTTTTTTCCTTTATTTATTTATTTTTTAAATATGATGACACCTTTTTAAATATTTTTAACGACATTTTTGTTTTTTTTAATTGTATTAGAGAGGCCTTTATTGAGGGGGCTTTGTGTATGAAGAAGTTTTTTTTTATTTTTTTTTCTATTTTTATTTTTTATTTTTTTAACCAAATGACATTTTTTCAATTTTTGCTTTTATATAAAAAAAAATTGTACCAAGGCCAAAAGAAAACTTATCTAAGCAAAAGTTTTGTGTTAAAGACATTTTGTATAAAGACGCCATTTCAATACAAAAAAAAAAAAAAAAACTAATTTATATGTCTTTACAAAAAATTAATTTATATTTTCAAAAAAAATTTGAACACTTTTTTTCTTTTTGGCATAAGCCTTCGATACAGAACTTTTTTAATTTTATTTTATTTTTTTGCCTGTGATACAATTATAAAAAAAAACAAATAGATTTAAAATTTTTTTGAAAAAAGGTGTCACATGACTAAAAAAGTGTCGAAAAGGTATTTTCTAAGTGTTATTTGGTTTAAAAACAAAAAGATATAAAAACTTCTTCAAAGACGTCGATGGTGACTTCAATTAAAACATCTTCAAAACAAATTCATTTTAAAAAATGCACTAAAAATATATCATCATCTGTCTTAACAAATAAATACAATATTTTTTATTTTTTCAAAAAAATAAAAAATATTTTTTAAAATTTTTTAAAAAATTATTAAATATTTTTAATTTTTTTAAAAAAATTATGAGATATTTTTTATATTTTTCCTCTCTCTTTGTTTTTAAATCAAATGACACTTTTTAAAATTCTTTTTAGATGTCACTTTTGTTTTTTAAATTGTATTTAAGGTGTCTTTATTGAAGATGTTTTCACGGTGATATTTTTTAGAAGACTATTTTTTTGGTTTTTTTTGTTTTGTTTAACTAAATGATATATTTTTAATGACATTTTTATTTATTTATCAATTTTTAATGGCCAGATGGCACCTTTTTTATCAATTTTTTAGCAAGACTTTTATTTATTGTAAAATGTTTTTTTTTTTCTGTCTTGAAGAATATTCTTTTAATTTTTCCTTTATTTGTTTATTGATTAAATATGATGACTCCTTTCTAAATATTTTTAATGACATTTTTATTTAAAAAAAAATTGCAATAAAGAGGCCTCTGTTGCGGGGGCTTTGTCTTTGAAGAATTTTTTTTTTTTCCTTTTTTCTATTGTATTTTTATTTTTTAAACCGAATGACGCTTTTTTCAATTTTTTTCTAAATTGTGTTTTTATTTTTAAACCAGATGACTTTTTTAAATTTACCATTTTTGTTTTTTGTATATAAAAATTGTACCAAAGGCACACAAAAAAAAGGTTTTGTATTGAACAAAAGATGTCTTTAATACAAAAGATTTGTTAAAAAATAGAAGTTTTATATTAGAGACATCTTGTACAAAGACACCTTTAGTACCAAAAAAAAAATAAAAATAAAAAATAAAAAATCTTAAAACTAGGACAATAAAGTTATTATTTTAAAAATAACGGCTTTCATATAATTTTTCAATTTTTAAGGACAATCAAGTTAAAAATCCCTTGTGAAATTTTATGATTTTTGGTAAAGATCATGTATGGGCTTGAATTGGAGCAATTTTGACACTATACACCACCCCTCTCCTAAACAAGGCCACTTCCAAGTAGACATCGACGAGAAAAAGCAATTTTCTGTTTCAAAAACATTTCTTACCTGTTTGAAAAAGATTTCCCAAACATAACAGAACTCTATCAAAACATGTTGGATATGGTATAAGCCATGCCAACAAGTCTTTCTTTTTCTTTTTCTTTTTTTTATTTTCTTTTTGGAACCCATTTTGTTAAGTTCATTGGTGATTTTGATAACTTAATGGTGCTTTTAATCTGAGTCATCAAAAGGAAACACAATCAGAATATAAAGCCCTCAGCAGCACAGCAGCACCTGAACTCTAACCCTCAAACACCTGCACGACTTTTCAGCTTCACAACACTGTTTACAACAAAAAGTAATTATCCATCAAGTCCAACAACGCAACATTTCTTTTAATTGTTGGGAAAAGCAAAAAATTTGAAAAAGGAAAAAAAAAACACATGAATTGAAGCAAAAATCTACCAAAAATGTCTATATCTCATACCATTCATGGTCCTCGGATCTCCCCTTCCTCCAATTCCTCATCCATCATATTCATATCCCCTCCATTGATAAAAATGCCTTCAAAATCAAGAAAACTGTCTGGGTCGACTTCTTCGATAAGGCCCGAGTAAGCATCTCTCAAATCTCGCTCAAAATCAAAATCAATACTTCCACCAATTCCAACTTCATTTGAATTAGATATGCAGTAGTTCTCGTCAGTTTTGGCATGTAAGTCCTTAAGTGACGATGATGCATCATTACAGACTTGAACATTATCTGAACATAATGGGTAGGAATACTTCATAAGATCTATGATCTGAGGATTTGTATTAAAGTCATCTTCTATTTCCTCCTCCCTGAAGATAACTCCTTTTGGGCTTGGAGTATCATTGTTTGCAGATTCCTTAAGCTCGGAACCTTGAGCAAATGACGAATTTGCAACTTTAACAACTTCAAAGTTGCACTTGGCAGAAGGAAGAAAAACTTGGATGACGGGGTATTCGACAATAACTGTATTAGCCAATTGTTGAGATAATGGGGCCTTTATGTCCAACTCAAGGAAAGGGGATTTAGCATCCTGTTTTACCAATAAGAGGAGGGCTTTTTTAGATTTTGTTCTACGTGAGCACATATCAGTCTATAATATTCAAAGACAGAAATTCAAATGCTTGCTTTAGCAGACATCAAGATTCCATACCTAAGTACATCATATATAGAAGAGAAACAGATTAAGCAGAGACGTATAACTAGAAAGTGGACTCGTAACTATAACATACCATTGCATTTTTTCTAATGAAAAATCTGAGACAATGCCACTGCTCCTCACAAAATGGTCTAAGTTGATGACTCCAAGGACTTGGCTGTAAATGCTTCTCAATTACCGAGCAGAGACTCATATTCTCCTGTACACTGCAATGAGAAAAAGAATGCAACTTGCTTCAAACTATTAGAAGGCGTACACATCTTCTGAGGTGCAAAACTTCCATAAGAGATATTTGATAGCTTACCAGTTGTCCACGAGAACTACATTTGTTGAGTGAAATTGCCATTCGACCGTCCAAACTATGGACTTACTCCTGAAAAAAATGGTCCCACAAAAAATTCTCAGTGGTCAATCATTCAAAATAATTAGGACTAATAGGCATAAAAATCCCAAAATTTTTCCTTTTTGTCAAAATTATCCTAAACCTTCAAAATTGACAAAAAAATACAAGCCTTTGAGTTTTGTACCAAACTCTATCCTACAGATAGTTATAGCATATGTGGTGTGGCATTTTTTCTACTTATTTAGCACCAAGTGGCATATGATGTGTCAATTAGATAAATACTAAACAGCCACATCAGGTCAATGCTGGTCATTCGAAATAAATACTAAACAGCCACCTCAGATCAATGCTGGTCATTCGAACAACAAAAAACCCAAAACTTCTCAATTTCTCTACTCCATTAATCCAAAAAAGAAAAATCTCACAATCACACTATTTCTCTTTTCTCAAATCTGGAGCACCAAAATGCACAAACTTTTCTTCTCCTTGAATGTTCTTTGAAGCACAAAGAAAGAGGGAAAGTGTTGTAGTGACACGCAGAGGAAGAAGAGTTAGACGAAGAAGAAGAGGTAGACAAAGAGAAATGGTCCTTTCTATGATGACGTATTGTAGGACTATGACCCCTCATTGAACTGCATTTTTGCCTTACAATCACCTTGCTAAACCCGCTTCTTTTTTTCTGTTTTTTTTCCTTAAAAAATTGCTTGACAAGAGAAATGGTGAGAAAAGATTTCAAATAGGGTTTTCAAGTTATTGAGAAAGAGATCAGTTTCTTGCAGTTTCTAAGATTCATCTGAGAAAATGAAGAGTAAGATGTTGGACAAGAAAGCAATTGAAGAAAGCAGTACAAATGTTGTTGATAACTGCAAGAGAAAGAAAGGACGCAAAAATAAATAAATAAATGACAAAAATTTTTGCAGAATATAGCGACTTGTTCATCTACCTCTTCCTCCTCTACATCTTCCTCCTTTTCTTCCTCTTCTTGCATTTCGCCACAACACTTGTCCTCTTTCTTCATCCTTTAGAGAACATTCAAGTAGAAGAAAATTTTGTACATCTTGGTGCTCCAGCTTTGAGAAGAGAAATGGAGGCATTTTGGGGGGATTTTTTTGTTTTTTTTTTACTTGAATGACCGGCATTGATCTAACATGGCAGCTCAGTCTTTGTCTAATTAACACATCCTATGGCACATATTAGTCTTATTAACGCGCCATGCACCATTTAGGTGCCAAATAAGCAAAATATGCCACATCACATATGCCAATTGTCTGGAGGACAGAGTTTGCTACAAAACTCAATTGTTTGTATTCTTTTGTCAATTTTTAAATAATAAGACTATTTTCGCCAAAAAATGAAAATGTTGGAATTTTTATGCCTATTAGCCCAAATAGTTACATTCTCTCTCTCTCTCTTTTTTTCCCTTTTTTGGGTCAAGATGCATTAGAGCTTTATATAATGCAAGTCGCATAATACAAAAGACATGAAGATCCATAAGGACAAGTTGCCACAGAGGCAAAGACCTCCTCATTATAGACTCCACTCAACTAAGTAAATTTCCAACAACATGGGCTCTACTACATAAATTTGCTTCCTCTATGCCACTCAATCATAGCCTTCCACTAAGCAGCCTAAAATTGGCTGCCATCCTCTTAGAAAGTCTTCAACTGTATTTCTTCACTAGTCTAGACATATTTACCCAAAGAGAAGCCAAAAAGTGCAAGTTAGGCCATGCAAACCACATACCAAATCACAGTGAAAACCATAAACATATTTTTTGTGTGTGTGTGTGTGTGTGTGTGTGTGTGTGTGTGTGTGTGTGTGTGTGTGCGTGTGTGTGTGTGTGTGTGTTTTTACTTTCCAAATCACTCAAATGACTCCGAAAACCACAGCCTTTAGAGAACTTTCAATATGCTACAATTTGGAAGTTGAAGTTTCTTATAACATTATAATTTATAACATAATCAAGAGCTTCCCTACTGCTTACAAGCTACAAAAAGAAAAAAAAAATTATATGCAGAAATTTTTGTATTCTAAAATAGATTACCACCAGAGAATAAACATGTTACTATATGCATGTGAAAATTTGGCATTTATGAACAGTAAATTCAAACTGCTGGATGCACCAGCAAACTGAAAAAATTAAGATCAACGAATCAAACAAATATGAACAAATATAAAGATAAACAATGATATTCAACAACTAACCTTGGGTTATATCGTGATTGGTTTTTTGCCCTCTTTGACATTCCACTAGAAAGAAGAAGAAGACCTATCTTTCGGCGAGCTGCTGCATTCTTCAGTGCCTTAAGCTTAAAAGGTAGCTTAAAATGACAATTTCCTAACAATGCATATCTTGTTCTCCTAGCAGATTCAGCAACCCTCTTTGCTTCCTCAAGGAAATTGTAATCTGACCATGAAAAAAAATAAAATCAGATACAAAAAGAAAAACGAAAAGGAAGAAGAAGAGAGAATTGGCAACCATTAAAATATCAAACACAATATTTTAGATTACAATACCAGAGATGAGGACATTGTCATCAAACTGGGATAGTGGAACAACTTGGGTTTGGAACTTCTTGCCCGTGCAAGAAGTTCGCTGTTTGTGGGATTTGATGCATGGCAAGCTGCAAGTGCAGATAGAGCATCCTGGGCACTTATATTTCCAAGGATTTACACTGCACTCTTCACATACAGGGGATTGCTTTGAACTGGTCTCGGGATCTGAAGAAGCTACTTTTTCCCCTTCCATCATTGGGCTTCAAGGCGGGTTCCAAATTTAATTAATCAAATCTCTCTTTCAGTTAAACAAGGCTGTCGTAGAGAAGAAAGCAATCAGTAAGTAAACTAGTCCTGCAAATTTATATACTTCGGCAATGCAAGGAATGACTATTGCACTCTAAGAGGCATTATGTAAAACATCTTATACGCATCAATGTCAGATAACAATTTATTTCTTTTCTTTCTTTTCGTCGCCTACTGAATGGATAACATTGGATCAAACCCTACCACAGATTTAGCCTCTAGTTCAAATTATGTTAAGCCATCATCATCATGAAACCACGGTACTATTGAGATTTCTAGTTGACTAAATTCAAACAAACCTACATATTTTCTTCTGCAGCTTTCTTTTGGCTGTGATTAAAAAACCAAAATTATATCAAGAACAGAAAATTGAGAAGAAGGAGAAGAAGTAAAGGAGATATAAGAGTTGCAGCGATTGAGAATTGGAAGCTCCCGCCTCCAAGAGATCAATGGTCTTTCTTCAAGATCTTGCAGATCCAATTTATAGCAACTACTATATATATATATATATATATTATCCAATTAACCATACATTACAGATGAGTTTTTTAGGGAATATATTATTGATATGATTATTATAATTACATGCTAACCCTAAACCCTATAGATATTATTACCCTTAACCAATATATTTATACACGGAGAGAGAGACTGATATTAATAAATCCTTGTAACTATATATTACTATTGCACTATTATATTATAAGTAGCTACAAAGCCTACAATCTCTTTATTGAATTAACAGTAACATAATAGCTACAATGCGTCCTATTTCAACAAAAGACACTCTTTTTCCTTTTATTCCAAGTAGAGAAAGAAGTGATTAAGAAAGTAAAATTTGAAAAAGAATTTGAAGACAATTAAAATGATGAATTGGTGATCACAGAAATAGAAAATCAACTGCAAGCAATTCATACCCAAAAGAATTAAAATACTGGTAATTTTAAATTCCACACAAATTACAAGTCCTGGACTTCTTAAACTATATTATGGCTTTCTGTTTTATAGGTAATATATCACTGATACTATCACAACAATAAATTTAAATATTTAATACCGATACACACACACCACTTGAACCACTAAAAAATAAATATTTTAATACCTGATTAATACGTTTAATCTTTGATCACATAACTAGTAATAAATAACAGCGACAAAGAAGAGGAAGGGAAAATACTTAAATAATATTCATTCTTGACGTACTTTGTTAATATCGTATTTAATAGTTTTGGATCTTTTTGAGCCATGCAATCACATAATATGAGGAATGACTGCATGATTGGACACAATTTAATAACTCTTAACATGATATCAATGACATGTACTAACAAAGTATTCGCCTATCGCCTATATATATATATATATTGGAAGTTGTGATTTACAAATAAGAGAAAATAATTCAATGGTGGATTTCAAATTAAGGGTCGCATAACAGAATGGACACACACCAACTC
This sequence comes from Tinospora cordifolia, assembly GCA_030144865.1. NCBI lineage: Eukaryota > Viridiplantae > Streptophyta > Magnoliopsida > Ranunculales > Menispermaceae > Tinospora > Tinospora cordifolia. The sequence goes on along the minus strand of JAJIYU010008285.1, from coordinate 5,661 downwards.
TGGTTGTTAGTTCTGTTAGTTTTGGTTCTCTAAGGAGGCTCACTGTTCAGCTCACTTTTATTTATAAACATGTGTATAGAGTTCACAGATAGAATTGAATAAGAGAAACTATGTCTGCTTCCATTTCCTCTGGTTCTTTACTCTTTCAACTTATATCAAAGAGATAAACACCATCACCAATACAATCACCAAATACTGCCCTTCCTTGTTGTTTAAGGTAAACCACCTGTATGGCAGGGTGCTAGAGCCAAAAATTACTGATTATGGACTATCAATTTAAAATGTGTGTACAGTTCATAGATAAGATTGGAAAGTAGACTAACTACCATATAGCTGGTAGCCAGTTTTGTTCCTTTTGGAACTTGTGGTCGTTGGTTATGTTAAGTTTTGGATCTCTGTGCAGGCTCCATTTTCAGCCACTTGTAAGTACAAATATACAGATAGGGCCGAACAACAAAACCAACATGCACTTCCATTTTCTGGGGTTCTTTATTCCCTTTCAACTCTTACTCAAGGATAAAAATGAACACCAATTCAATCACCATGTACAACCCTTTCCATAGACACAGTTCAAAAGTCTTTTTTTGTGGCTCATACAGCACCACCATTCCTTCAAGATATGCAAGACCCACTATATCCTTGTGCACTGGAAACCTTACAAGTAACTAGGGAAGCACAGATCCTATTCTCACTTGCAAACAAAAGAGATTAAACACAAGGTATAAATATTACCAGCAAATTTAAACCAATGGCATCTATGTCTCCTAGAATTAGAATGACCAACTAGTTCTTCATTCTTCGAATTACATAATGGAAACTCTGTAACAATTGGCTTGGTCAGGATAAGATCTGTTGAGTCAACAACTTTTTACCCCAAATTGGTGACCACATTTGAAAGACAAACAGTTCAATTCACCAAAAAGAAAAAGATATCAACTCTACAGAAAGGCACTAACGAAATTCGGCAATCTTTTCAATTGAAAGGGGGCATTTGGTGCAAGTAATGTAAAGAGTTTATTTCTAAATCTGTAGTGATGGATTAGGCAACGCAATAGTATATGAATTTAAAACCAAAAAATAAAGTTAGTAATGAACCAGAATCATCAAACCCTTCCATTTTCCAATCATGATTTCATTACTCAACTATTGATGAATAATTGCTAACAAGATAATATTGAAAAATCTGAGAATGATACATGACCAAGACAACCAAAGAGACTGGGAAACAAAAACATGGAAAGAGTAACTGAATCAAGGCGGCGAGTACAGCGACAACCACATAGAGATCTATGATCTGCATATCAAAATAGAAGTATTGAAAAATCTATGTGAGATTGGTTTTGAGATCAGCTCGTCAACGAAATTGATGTTGGAATATAAAGAAGATAACCTTGAGACTCAAGGGTGAGGTAGCATAGGCTGAGAGAAGAGCCTGAAGAAGATCTTGAGAGTCTTCCGCACCATTTTCCTCTTCCCTTCTTTTATCAGCTAAACAAATTTAATAAACCAAACGTCTCCCTTAGAGTTAAACAAGGCCACTGTAGAGAAGAATGCAATCAGTAATCAAACTATTCCTGTCACTTTCTGTAATTGGACAGTGCGAGAAACGACTATTGCACTCTAAGAGACATTTTGCCAAAAATATTATATGCATGAAAACCACCATAAGATAACAATTCATTTCTTTTTTTTCTTTTCTTCTCCTACTTAATCAATAATATAGGAGCAAACCCTACCACAAATTTATCATCTGTTTTAAATTATGTCAAGTCATCGTCGTCATGGTAGTATTAAGATTTGTAGTTGAAGAAATTCATACATACCTACAAATTTTCTTCTGCAACTTTCGTTTCGTATGATTACAAATCAAAAATTTATATCAGAACAGAAATTTGAGAAGAAGGAGAAGTTAAGGAGACGTAAGAGCGGCGGTGATTGACCAAATAAGCTCCCGCTTCCAGGAGATCAAGGGTTTTTCCTCGAGATCTAGCAGACCTGATAAATAGCAATTACCTTCGTTGAAAATTTAATTTTATTTCTTCTAATATATTACAGATAATTTTTTAGGAATGTATTACTGATATTGTTGCAATTAATTACTAAACCTTAAACCCTAAAAATATTATTTTCCTTAGATATTTGGCAGATTCTTAATTTATCAACCAACATATTCATACATGGAGAGATACTGATATTAATAAAACCTCAGAGCTATAACATAAGAGCTACAATGCCTCCTATTTCAGCCAACGACACTTCTTCTTCTTCTTCTTCTTTTTTGGCTTTTTCCGAGTAAATGAAGAAGAAGAGATTAAGAAAGTAAAGTTTGAGAAAAAATCTCGAGACGACATGAATGATGAATTGGTAATAAAGACACAGAAAAATAATTGCAAAGGTAAATAGCAAGCAATTCATAGCCAAACGAATTAAAACAATAGTAATTCTAAATTTATCTCGGCATCAATTTGAGAATGACGAACAACAAATCAACATTAAACCAAACTTAAGGAACAAAACATCCAATTTTTTATCATCAATCAATATATAACGATAAAGAGAAGGACTCTTCACCAGAAATCACTTCTACAAGACGCGAGAGACGAAGAGAAGGTAAGTTTCACGAATCTGCAAAACAGAAGAGCAGTATGGCGAAGTAGAGTCGGAGGAATAGGAAAAGAGACTTGAAGAAATCTGGTGACAAAACGGCTGAGACAAGGTAGAGAAAAACCACAGACGAGGGAAATATAGTTTTTGGGAGAAGAAGGGCCTCTGATTGTAATAGCCAACAAGTAGAGGGGTAACACGGCCTTAAAAACTAAAAAATTCAAAACCACCCCGAAATTAAATTTGTTCACTCTAATTTCCTAGTTCACCCCATTTATTTATAAATATTGATATATTCATCCTATATTTTTATAAAAATTTTAAACTAACCATATTTAATATCTAACTAACTTAAACAAAACATTTATTATCTTCACCCCTTACCACCGTCACCATCGTCACCGACACCCTACAACTGTCACCGGAAACCAACGATTTTCTACTAAAAACCATCATTTTAGTGCAAAAAACTTACAGAAATCTATTATACAGGCTTTCAAGAGTTGTGTTATAGTTGTTTCGACGCCAATTTCGTGGTTTTGATGAAGAAATCTCTTCGTCGGATTTCAACAAATCTTCAAAGAAAAAACACAGATCTAGTAAGATTCGTAACTCATTTTCTTTTAAAAGTTATTTTTTCATAGTGTAGATAATACAAGCTTCGATTTGGTGTAAGAATCACAAGCGGAGATGGACTCAAGGTCAAATTTGATCTCGGCCCTGGTCGGCCGAGACACTGAGCTGAGTCTCGGCCAAGCTAGCCGAGACAGTGTTCTTTTTTCATATAATTATTTGATTATTATAATAAATTAATGATTAATTCTTTTTTCGCAGAAATGCCACCTAGAAAGACAAATATGTCAAGAAATAAACCAAGTAATGAGTCAGAAAGTGCATCTTCTTCTAGGCTCCCATTAACAGCATCACGGAGGCGAGCTATGGTGCTGCAAGATCTAATCTACCTTCAGTCAGTGAAACCTCTTCCCATTATTCACAAGCAGAAGAAGAAGTTGAAGAACATGAAGCGGGCCAGCTTCATGAAGAACATAAAGAAAGTGAACATGTTCTTGGACCTTTTCCTGGTGGCCTGTCCAATCTGTTAGTTCTTAAGAGCTTTAAGCACCATGTTGTTGCTGCAGTATGGAATAATGAGGTAAATTTTATTCTTTAATATTTTCTTTTCTCAAATATAAATGTTAATAATGATTTGTTGAAAGGAAAATATTTTTAAGTGCAGCATCGAGGCCCACTGAAATGTATCAACTATTGCAATATGATCAAGTCTTAAGACCTTGAATGTCACCCAGAACAAGCTCACCTACAAGAGTTGATCAATAGATCCGGACTGAGCCCACTCATCACATGTTCCTATGGCTATGCTAACAGGACACTTATATCGGCCTTCGTTGAGAGATGGCAGCTAGAGACAAACACATTTCACCTACCATTTGGTGAGATGTTGATTACACTAGATGATGTCCGCATCATTCTTTGCATTCCAGTGATGGGCAAATCGGTTTCAGTAAAATAGATGAAGTTTGATGGTGTTGTGCAGTTGGTATGTGAGTGCCTTGATGTGGCTGAAGAAGAAGCTATTGAAGAGATTAGAACGGCTAAAGGGCTCACAATAAGCAAAAGATGGTTAAGAAATTTGTTTGGTACGTCCAAAGAGAATGTAAATGAATATTATGGTATTGAAGCAACTGCCAGAGCTTTTCTTTTGTATCTACTCGGCAATTCACTGTTTATCGATAAGAGTGGTACCCGAGTTCACGTCTCCTTCCTTCAGCTCTTAAAGAATTTGGACACTATCGGGTCATATGCATGGGGAGCAGCCGCTCTTGCATTTTTGTACCGCCAACTTGGTAGTTGTAACACCCCGCCTCCCAAGTCTCATCTTCCATGTCATCTGACGGTTTAACTCTCTTTGATCAAAAATCTTGGGATGCCCGGGAAACGGGCCCATGCTACATTTTCTCCTTCTTAGACCCCAAATGCAATAGGTTCTGTGTACATTAGTCTATGTACAAAATGACATCATGGTAAATAAAATTCTTTATTTATTCATTCGACAATTCCGAGTACAATAATCCATTACAGCAAAAAATAAATTCAAAGCTGAAAATACACTATTTCACATGTGCCCTACATTGAAATAAATAAAAACTTTCAATGGGTAAATCTCCTCGCAAGTTGATTAATTTTCTGTTGTAAAAAAATAGGAGGGTGAGCTAAAAAGCTCAGTGAATCATTCCATCTATTTAATTCATTATTCCAATGTAAGACCCACAAATTTCGATGTTGTAATACTCGAAATTCAAAAAGAAAATAAATAAAAAAATTGAAATTTACTGTTACTATTCAAATATACGGTTACTGTGCACAAATACGGTCACTATTTTGTCGCCAAACAAAATTAAATTCGGTGGTTACTGTAGCTACAGTAACAAACTATTCACAACTGTACGGTTTCGTCTTTTTCTGCCAGAAAATTTTATATAAACCCCCCCTCATTCTGAAAATTCATTCCAGCAAGAAAGAAAGAATTTCCTTGCTTACTCTCTTCTCTTCTCTTGTTCTTCAGCTGTTTTACACAGCAAATATAGTAGTAGGAAGGGGAAAACCCCAGTTTCTGCATAGCAGTAGTAAAGATCTACTGTTGGGTGCCTCCTGTGAAGTAGTAGGAAGGTGGTTCTGATCAGAGCAGGTATAATCATTCTGCTCTAGTCTTTATTTAAGTTGGGAGGAATTGTTGTCCATTTTAGTACATATACGTAGTTACTGTTCATTTATACGGTACTGTTCATATGGTAATGTTCACTATTACTATTTGGCACTGTTCATTTATACGGTATTGTTCATGGACATCGATTAAATCACATTTTTGACATGTAGATCCCGAAAACTGTTGATCAAAGCCCGAGATAATACAGCAAGGATTCAGAGAAATACTACTGAGGTGGAAGTGATTACTCTACTCTCTAGTATTATTTGAATTTTAATGCTGAATATGTGATGTTTGTGTTGTTTGAATATCTAGAATTATGCATGTTTATT
>JAJIYU010008284.1:0-18145 GCA_030144865.1 Tinospora cordifolia | reverse complement strand
AATAATAATAATAACAACAAAAAAACATGAAAATAAAAATAAAATAGAAACAAGATTTCATTGAAAAAGCAGCTCTATGATTTTCAAAAGTAACTTTTGAAAAAGCAACTCGTTCTTCTTTCTCTTGGATAGTCAATCCCCAGTTGTACATGTCTCACCTAAAATCTTTTTCATTTATAGAGAAAGATTTTTTTTTTTTTTGTATTTTACAATCTCTATGATTATACCGAAGAATCTCTATAGAACACAATTTTTTCATTAAAAAAAGTCCTTTTCTAAAACTTTTCCGCATTTCTTTTTGTTTTCTTTTTTGCAAAAAACATTGAAACTTTAATTTTAGGTAAACTTTGCCCATTTTTTTGATGATTTCTACGAAATTTTGTAATTCTACAATTGCAAGTGAAATTCGTTTCAATTGCCTAAATTACCTAACTAATTTTGTTAATTTCATTAAAATTTGTCAAACTTTCATACCATGGGGAGAAGCAAGTAGCAAGAATATTTCGAGACAAAGGCCTATTAAGAGATTAATAGATGAGCAAGAAACTCAAAATTTCTAATTTGAACCAAGCTCCTACTAATAATGAACATCTAAGATGTATTTTGTGCTAAGAAATTCTTCAAAAATAAAGTTTTATCGAGAAAATGTACTTAAAAGAAAATTTCAAGGATGCCAGGTTGGACAAAATATATAATCTTAAATGGTTTCAATTTGATAAATATATTCTTTGAGATCATGGTAATTTAATGAGATAATTATAACTTCTTCCAATATAGTATAAAGAAATTTTCTCATGAGAGAAATTTTTTCTCTCCTACCTAAGAAAATTATGGTGAGAAAAAAGGAACATCGTGAATATTTTTGAAAATCTTTCTCTCATCTAGTTTACCAACCAAACATTGGAAGATATAATTTTTCTAAGAACCTTACGCTCCCCCAAAGAAGAAATGTTTAATAATATCAAGGTTTATAAATAATATGTTTCAGGGTTATATAACAAGCATAACAATGCCATAACGATTTTTATTAGACTAAATTTAAATGAAAACATTCACGTAGATCTCAATGCTACTTCATGCAAATGGCTTTCAGTTACGATAATTATGGCATAATGCCAATGATTGTTGATGCAACATAAATTGAATGTGTTAAGCGTGTTTAATAACATTTGGAAGTTAAAACTATGGTTACAACATGTTTTATCATAAAGAAATATCGGAAAGTACATAAGCAAATAAAATTAGAAAACATAAAACATTCTATGAGAATGTAGAAATTAGACATTCAATTTTAATTACAAGTTAACAAACCTTAGCAAAGCATTTTTAATTGCATGTTGGCAACATAAACTGACATCAAGAAGAAAATAAATGGATCAGCTGAAGCAAAACATACCTCTTCAGCATCATCATTAGTGTAAATTCCATATCGAAAAGCCTGGCTCAAATTGCTTGCAAGTGCTGCCACATCATAATCTCTATCTCGAAAATCATCATCATCGCTATCCCTTGTCCGGTCATTTAATGCAGTAGGTCGCCTGCAATGATGGATAAGATTCATAAAGTCATTCTCCAAAGAAGATGGACTTCACTTTTTTTTTTCTTCCAATTGAATAATGCAGACATAGGCAATGTCAAAGCATTTGTGCCAGAAAAAAGTTGCATCGTGCAAATTATCAAGCATAAAATCATAAAAAAAAAAAAAGAACTTAAAACTATCCAAAATAGAGAATTCAGAACTTCTAAAATAACAAAGCCCCAAGACCTTTACTGATTTGAAAACACCAGCAAGCCGCATAATGCTACAGTCAAGAGAAGTATTCGATAGATACGGTCAAACAAATGTTTCAATGCACCTCGGCAATCTCTACGCAATGTGTCCCCAGATTATCCATACAATAATGAATAATCATATATATTTAATTGTGTATTCCATAATAGATGTTAAATTTTCATGAAATGATTAAAAAAAATTATATTGATTAAAATCATGTCCCAAAAACATTAATTCATATCATGATACACATTGTTCCAGATATTTAATTGTGTACTCTAAATAATTCAACAAAGTTCAAAAAATTTGACAATGAACTACATTTTTAATTTAAAAATACAAAAATCAGTTTAAAAACTTGACCAAATTAGATAAAATTCAATATAGAAGTAAAACATAAAATTCAATTAATTAATTAATTTAATAATTAAAAATAAGAAATGCTAAAAGTTATGTATTATTTCCAATTACATCAACTAACATAGCAGTATAAGTTCTAAAATTTTAAAAGGTTAACAAACTATAAATCACTTAACATGCTTTACCAAGAAGATAAGAATAGAAGCAAATAAATAAATAAAGTAGAAATAAAATAAAAGCTTAAAAATAAATTTGAAGTGTTCTCAAAACTACTTTCTTTTAGTTCGGCTCTTAGAAGACAAGATTGAAAACATATACTTAAATAATAAATTAATAAATTAAGCTAAGCATAGTAGAATCCAAAGTAGCAAACTATAGGTTAAAAAACAAGACACGACAAAATTAAATATCAAAACAAGGAAAAAAAAAAAGAAAAAAACAGAACTAAGACCAAATGTTCGTATTTTCAAATTCATCAACTCAACAGGATTTGTTTTGTACGACATACATTAAGCATTGTAAATGTAAAAACATGTCCCAAATCATTATATTTGTACTTTTATATATCAAAAGTATCGAATTTAAGTTTGTTTTCATCATATACAATAGTTACTAAGCATATTTAAGCATTTATTTTAAAAAAAAAATTTATTTTAACTTTTTAAAGTTATTAAATTTTTACAAAAATTCTCCAAGGCTTTTCGAACTTCTTCGAATTAATTCAAATTTTCAAAAGTTGAAGTTTAAGCTGAAGTCAAAGTTTTGGCCCTTGAATAAGAAAGAAAAAGCACCCCTTTTCTAAACTAATTAATTCACAAGAATATTAAGATTTAAAGGTTTTACTTCAATATCATTCAATAATCGATTACAATTGGCTGTGAATAGGAAAAAAAAAAAAAAGCTCATCTTCTGTAAACTAATTGATTCACAAGAATGTCGAGGAACAAGGCAAAGAATTAAAAAAAAAATTGTTTTACTTCAATATCATTCCACATCTAATTGACATATTAAATAGCATTTTATAGGCAAGCACCAAACTAGTTCTTGAGGGCCTCAATGTTTCCTAAATAGAAGTTCGAAGTAGCGAACTAAAACTTATAATAGGCTTGAATGTTAAAAATGAAACATTTTGTCAAATAAAGAAAGTATCCTAAAACTATTTAAAATTAAAGATATTTTTAGCGACAAATAGAACTAAGACTACGAACCAAATAGCTAGAAGCGATATGATGGACGACCGACGAAGAAGAAACAAAAACGGCTAGGAAGCAGCAAGACGACAAGATCTGGACAAGGAACATCCATGCAGGACAAACAACAAGACATGCAGAATGACCAAGGAAGATCGAAGTACAAGGAAGACAACATAGAAGGACTAAACGCGAAAGGAAAGAGTTCAGGGAGTGAGAGACGAAGAACAAGACACAATGGAACAGGATGTCGAAGGATGCTAACATTTGGCACAAAGGAACGTGGAAAGACGTTCTGACTAGGAAGAAGATAGACGATGATGAGGAGGGGTGTAACGTGGTCCAGCGAAGGAAGAGAAGACAAGTTCAACAGAAACTGGTAAAACGGGTTACCAGTTTCCATGAAAAGGAAGATACACGCAAGGAAGTCCGAGCTAGAAAAGGAAGTAAATGCACAGTACTGAAGACGATAAATGGGAAATGGAAATATATATTGTTCAACACCACATTCAAATTCTTCTCATTATGCCATTCTCGAGACAGTAACAAAGTGATAATATAGGAAGTGATAAAGAATAGACCTATAATATAGTATTCACTAAAGAAGCAATGACCTAGTTTAAGAAGAAGGTGGAGACAATTCTACAGCAGGGGACGGATAACAAAGCAACCGACGTTTTTTGGGGGGCAGGGTTCAACCTAATCATGGAAGTGCTGGTCAATGAAAGGGGACGATGTATCAAACTAACGAAGATGGCTAACGGACAAATAGAAAGCATAATGATTCCAGAGGAGTCGACAAAGAAAGCCTGGAAAAAGCTATGAAAAGCACTGGACGATGTTATTGAAGAAGCGGTCATGAGAAAAAGAAGGGAGGAATACAAGAAGCAGCAGAGGAGCAAGAACCAGCAAGGCAAAAAGGAAAAGGCGTCATATGAAGAAGACGAAAGCATGAACAAAGGAGTTTGGAAGCAAGAGGAAGAGGGCAACAAAAGACTAAGAAGGAACACAACCGTCGAAGTTCGACGCCAGAGGAGGGGAGAAGAAAGAAGACAACAGGCAAAGGAAAAGAGGTTTATCATCATGAGAACCTCGGATGAAACATCATGAAAGGTGATCGAGCGATCGATTCGACAAATGTTGAAAAGGAAAGTGCTCATAAGCAAACTTGATGCTACGAGGGGAGGTCCTTTATTGTCAAAGTATAGAAGAAATGAAAAACTTGCGGGCAGGGAAGTATCAAACGAGAATCGGCAGTTTCTACTTTGAAGAATGGTCACAAGAACTTGTGGACAATAGCATTCAAGTGGCCTGTAGAAATAACTGGATGTGGATTGAGGGGATCAAGGCGAAGAAATGGAACATATACACCTTCGGGAAGATGGGAGAGGTGTGCGAAGGACTGCTAGACATAGTACACATCACTAGATCGTCTGCTTCGATGGAGATGGCTTTCATGCAGCTAAGAGGCCATGAATCAGGATTTCTACCAAGAGAATTCGAAATATACGATGATACTGGCATTCAGGAATTAAGACTGGTCAAAGTTGAAAGAAATTGGGGATTCGAAATCAATGAATTGCGTCTAAAACTGCTTGATGAGTTCGCCGAAAAACACAGAGGCAGCTTATTGGCTGCCCGAAAGTGGAAGTACGGATACCGCAGAAGCAATGAGGTTGAGATCTCAAGCAATGACGATGATGAAATGGATCTCAAGACGGAAGAGATAAGAAGCAGCAAGAAATTTCAGAAGTTAGATGACGCGACAGAAAAAGCGAACAGCAAAAACAACGGTGGCAGCTCAACAGATACCGACCGAATGGCGACAGACAGGAAGGCTACAGTAACATAAGTAAGGAGATGGAGAAGAAGACAAACCTGAGTAATCAACAAAATCACTTGGGCGACTGGATTCAAATCCCAAGGCAAAGGATGAGTGGTCGGGCCGAAATAACAGGCCCACTTATAAAATCCAGGCCCACAGGAGATGAAATGGGTGTGGGCTGCTCTAGCAAAAGCTCACAGAAGATGACAACTCTAGACTATAGCATGATAACAAATAGGCTCATTCTCAAAATATACCAAAGGGTCAAGGATCAAGCCCAATGGAATAGAAAAGGAGTGATGGCCTATTGGGCCGCTCAAAAGGAGATTAGTGGATTTGATCTTGATATGGACTCGGACTATCATGCATGCATCGATAACACAGAGTCCCAAATACGTCTCGGAGACATGCACAGAAGGAGATGAAGGAAACTCTGATGGAGGAATGACACAAGAAGAGAACTAGGGAGTTGAAAAGGAAACGAACCAGGTATGTCCTACTCACCTTGATCCCACATCTTCTTCTTCTTCTCGGGGGATAAAAAGGAAAGGAGACATCTCAAAGCAGCAAAGAAATGGAAGCAGATACCAAGAAAATCTCAACCAAGACATGACAACTCAAACACAAAAAGTGGCACTGTCAGAAGGAGAACAACAAATGATATCAACTCAGAAAAACTTCAAGATGGTGGAATATTAAAGAATTAGTGAATTTCTGCTGTCGATCAATGCCCAACTGATAGCAGCATAACAGGCTGGGTCGCTTCTCCTCGGGGTATGTTGTTTCTTCATGAAGATTCTCAGTTGGAACATCCGGGGCTGTGGCTCGAAAAGCAAGCAATGAGCGATCAGACGAGTCATCTCAGTTGCAATGGCTGGCCTGGTTGCTCTCAAAGAAACCAAAAGACGAATGGTTCATCAAGAACTGATTAAAGATATTTGGAAAAGAAGATTCGCTGAATGAGCTTCTCTGCCAGCAGAAGTTACCGCAGGGGGGGATTTTGATAATGTGGGATATAAGAAACATGACAACGAAAGAAAAATGGGAAGGTACTTATTCAATCACTGTCAAAATCAACAGTAAAGACATAGGAAGTTGGTGGTTTACATCCATCTATGGTCCTTGTGACAATGAAGGCAAAGAAAACTGTCTCATTGAACTTGCAGTAGTCTCAAACAATGTCCAAGGCCCCCGGTGTTTAGGAGACTTTAATATGGTGCGAACATGGAAGAAAAGAAAGGTAGTAAACATCTTACAAGCTCCATGGAGAAGTTTGACAGTTGGATACAGGAAATAAATCTCCAAGAACTAGATATGAGAAACATTTCCTTCACCTGGAGTAATGATCATAACCAACCTACAATGTCTAAGATAGACAGATTTCTCTACAATGACAAGTGGGGAGAACTTTTTAGAAACCAAAAGGTGTGGGGCCTCCAAGGAATTACATCTAATCATTGGCCCATTCTGTTGGATACTGATTAGACTAAGTGGGGCCCAGCTCCTTTCAAACTCAAAAACTTGTGGCTACAACAGATAAGCTTTCAAGAGCTAATTCGAAAGGAATGGGAGACAGACTCAAGTCAGGGCTGGGCAGGGTATAAATTGATGTCTAAACTAAGAAATCTTAAAGACAAAATAAAGAATTGGAGACAAGGCCAAGGAAACCAAGATGAGGTAAAACATCAAGTTAAAACCAACAGATTGATACAGAAGGACAAAGAAATTGGAAACTTAAGATAGTCCAGACTTGATTCTTGAAAGAAGGAAGATAATTGAAGAAATCCAAAATATGCAATGTGCTTAGGAGAGGAAATTCAGGCAAAGGGCTAAGCTCAAGTGGGCCAAGGAAGGGAAGATTAACATCAAATTTTTCCACAGAATTTTGTCTCTCAAAAGAGTTAGAGCCTCAATCACCAAGCTAGAGGATAGAGAAGGCAACCTGATAGAAGATGACGAAAGTATCGAAAGAATGATTCTAGACAACTTTGCTGCTCAATATCAGGCGCGATGGAATTAACTGGCGCGAAATTTCTAGGGAGGATAGCAGATGGCTGGAACGCGAATTTAAGGAAGAAGAAATTAAAGAGGTTGTTTTCAACTGTGATGGGGAAAAAGCTTCGGGACTTGATGGATTCAACATGACATTTTTTCCAAAAAGAATGGGAGACAGTCAAAGAAGAAATTATGGGAAGCATGAAGGAGTTCCATAAGGATGCTATCATTAATAGACGAGTTAATAAGACCTATATATGCCTCGTTCCGAAGAAGATCAATTCCTTAAGGGTGGAAGACTTCAGACCCATTAGCCTCATCACCATCATTTATAAGATAATAGCCAAGACATTAGCTAACAGATTAAGGGTTGTTCTCTCATCTACTATCAGGGAACATCAATAAGCCTTTGTAAAAGGAAGACAAATAACAAAAGCAGTGCTGATAGCAAATAAAGTGGTTGAAGACTATAGAGTAAATGGGAAACAAGGCCTCCTTCTTAAGGTTGATTTTGCTAAGGCCTACGATTCTGTGCGTTGGCAGTTCTTGGATTATGTGCTGGAGGAAAAAGGATTTGGCCCTACGTGGAAGAAATGGATGCAAGGTTGCCTCCCGACCACAAACTATTCAATCTTTATAAACGGAAGACCTCGAGGGAAAATAGCTAGCCAAAAAGGTTTGAGACAAGGAGATCCCTTGTCTCCCCTTCCTCTATACTATAGTGGCAGACAACTTTCCAAGAATCTTGGAAAAAGCTTCTCAGTCTCGAAAAACTCAAGGTATGAAGGTAGGAAAGGACAATCTTCAACTAACTCATATGTTGTTCGCAGATGATTGTCTCATCTTCATGAATAAAAGTAAAGAGGACGTTCAGACTGTGTGGGAGGTGTTGCAGACTTTTTGTTTTTTGTCAGGGCTAAAGATAAATGGCATAAAAAGTCAGCTGCTGGGGGTCAACACGCAAAAGGAGATTGATAGGTTGGCTGGTATGCTGCATATATCTCAAGGGGAATGGCCCATGATGTACCTAGGAATGGCTCTAGGGGGTAATCCTTATAAAATGGGTTTTTGGGAGCCCGTGATACAAACTATGAAACGAAAAGTTGCGGGGTGGAAGAAAAGCTCTCTCTCTATAGGGGGTAGAGTGCTACTTCTAAAATCAGTCTTAGAGGCACTGCCAACATACTCTATGTCCCTCTTCAAAATGCCAAAGAAGGTGGCTAATATCCTTCAAAAACATATGAGAAATTTTCTATGGAAGAATGAAGATTCTGAATCTAAAATAAACATGGTAAGTTGGGCCCAAATTTGTAAACTCATTGTAAAAGGAGGCTTGGGCATAGAAGGGTTAAACACAAGAAACACAGCCTTGATAGGAAAATGGATATGAAAAATGATGGAGAATCTAAACTTTATGTGGACTAAAGTGGTTCAAAGCATTCATGGTAGGAAGGCATTTGGTAGAGAGGCTGGTCAAAACAGAAAAAGCAGCCACGAATCTCCTTGGAAAGGAATTTACAGCCTATATGAGAAAATTCGTCCTTGCTGGAGAATAGGGCAAGGGAACTGCAGCCTTCTGGGAGGATAGATGGTGTAGTCAGACAAAGCTAAAGGAGAAATATCCTAATATTTTCAGAATTTCAAAACAGCATGGGGCAGCCATTTCTCAATTCAGGATACCTAATGACATGGAGATAGGGGGCCAAGGAGGATGGAATTTACACATAGGTGGGAATGTTGGGGAGGATCGAATGGAGGAGCTAAGACAGCTCCTAAATAATCTTCAAGAGTTCCAATGGAATGAAGCTGATGGGGAAGACATACCTTAGTAGGAAGGGGGAAAAGACAATCAGTTTACAGTGAAATCCTTTATGGATAAGATCTTGCAAGAGAACATAGGAACAACAACTCCTCCTCCTGATCTTATTTGGAACATAAAAGTCCCTTTAAAAGTGAAACTCTTCCTATGGCAATGGAGTTTAGGCAAAATAAAAACAGGAGAAAACTTACAAAAACGCCTTCCCAACTACTATCTAAGACCCTCTATTTACCTCATGTGCAGGGAGAACGAGGCCAGCTTAAGGCATCTATTCATGGAGTGCAACGTGACCGTCACAATTTGGCAAAAATGGACACAACTGCACACCAGTATAGTTCCTCCAACTGAAACGGCCATACGGCTAGGGACATCCAATGAAGATCTTTCCAAAATAAAGCACGATTGGAGGATTCTTATGGCAGCAATTTGGTACACTATATGAGAGGAAAGAAATTCAAGAATGTTTAAAGAAAAGAAGAGAGAAATTCATATGATATGGGAGAGATCCAACATTTCGTTCACCTCGTGGATCTCTAGTTCCAAACTCTCTATGGGATATTCTTTTGGGAAGTGGTTGGGTAACGGGGGAAACATCCTCCAATCTTTGTAATTTGTCCTTTCTTATGTCGGACTTCTCATCTGACAGTTGTATTTAACCTTTTATTATTAATATATATATCATTAGTTTCTGTTTCCCAAAAAAAAAAAAATAGAACTAAGACTGTACTCTTCTATCAGGAGTTATATGCTCGCAACATAACTTCCATAACTTTACACAATGCTAACTTTAAAGCATAAATTACAGAATTTGCACAAACAAGCATGTTAGTCAACGTAGTAGCTATAAGTATGAATCTTTAAGTTGTTTCCATCAAGAACTAGTGTTGTTTCCTCAAAATTCCACACTTTACAAAGACTTCACTGCCAACTACCCCAACTTGGCATGTTCATTTTTCTCAAAATACTCTTGACTCCTTTTATAATGCATCAATATCAAATCAACTTTGATGTTGCAACAAGAACACCACTGATCACTTTGAAACCGATCATCAAATGAATTGACAGCACATGAAATGAACCAAATAACACTTGGCATGCTCACCCCAAAAGCAACAGGTTGACCAAAGCCTCCAAACTATAATATTTCACTGCACCTCTCTAAAGGAACATTCACATCCCAAATCATCATATTTCAAAAAAAAAAAAAACAAAAAAACAAAAACAAAACAAAAACAAAACAGAACAATAAAAAAAAAAGAAAGAAATTCCTCTACTACAAGAATAATAGCTACAGCTCTTCCTTTCCATCAACTTCACCACTGGAGAGTTTTCATTAATAAGGGGAAGATCCTTGTTGCCATCAAGATATGCTAAAACAAACAAACCGATTTTCTTAACATATTGAATTATTAAATATGACTTAAATCATAGAATATAATTGTTGAAGTAAAATTTCTAATCAATAGCATTTGCTTTTGCATGAGCAACAACTTTTTCTTCAGATTCTCATTTTAGTTTCCAAGTCAATGACTCATACAAGGGTCTTTAGATTCTCATTTTTCTTTCTTTCCAAAATTTCCAGTTTCATTTATTATGTACGATAATGCACTTCAAGCACCTATTCAATATGTTTATATTCTTTAGGAGATCCAAGGTTGAACTAAGAAGAATTGTAGACTGCAATTTTTTTTTTTTAATAACCTTACATTTAACAGTGTAAAAAAAAATTACAAAGATTTTTCCAAATTTATTTTAGTTTTTAGCTAACCATGAAATTTAATAATTTTAATCTATTTCAAATTAAAATTGCAAGAGAAAACCCTCAAAAAAAATGAAGAGAATTTAAGGAGTTTTCATTTCATGATGACACTAAAAAAAAAAAAAAATCTCAACACAGCAAGACTAATACCAAACATCTATAATTGCCTAGAACCCACAACACTTCAAGGCAGCTCGCATCACTAGTTTCATTTATTGCAACAATATAATAGAAAAATCAAATGATGCTCTAAAGGCAATTGAAATGGCTCTAGGACTGCAAAACACATATACAGTTAGAATTCATTCAAAAACTGAAGTAGAATGCAGAAGAATACATACCCACAAGCCCAATGGTATACATTTTCCACATTATTGCGTTTGACTAGGACGTTCGTGTTCCAATCCATCCATTCATTGTTTTTCTGTGAATATACAAATATATACATGCACACACACCAAATGGACATAGTTCAGCAAGAAAGTACATGATAACAAATCAACTCCTAGGTAATAAATCAAGTTATTAAAAAAATAAAAAAAAAATAGAAAACAAATACTAGCTTGCTGCCATAAGCAACATGATGAATCACATTGACTGTGACTGCAAACTTCGAGTCAGCTGTGTAACAATAGTAAAAGCATTCTAAAACATGTAAAAGAGCTTGGGATTTGGAGGTACAGAGTTTTGACTTTAGAATTCACCATTGGATATAAATCTCCAAATCTTCAAGATTTCAGAGATGTTGGCTAATCCTGTTTAGAACTGTGGGTGACTCCTATATATATAATCCAACAGTTCACTTTATTTTCTCTTAGGGATGTGCAGTAGATCAAGCCATGAAATTAATCCATATAGGATGTGTTCACTTTATTTCTCGTAACTCCTAAGTCCCCATAACTTTGTCAATAACCATGACCACAATTTTTCCTTTCACAAAAGATAAGGGCACATGGGTTCTCAAGTAGGCTTTGCAAGAGAGAGAAATAAAATTTGCATTTGCAATATCTAATCATAGTAGTTTAAGACCAATGATATACAATATCTGATATGTTCTTTTTGGTACCCATTGACCCTATATACATGTATAAAATCTTTGCACAAATAACTCTTGATATAAATATAAGGATTTTTAATAAAGACTGGTGTTTGCAAATTCATTAGTGGTATAACATTGATTTTAATTGAACTGTTGGTATTATGTGGATCCTAGGTGTGGGCCTCTCGGCAAGGCACACCCCTGTGCCTGTGCAGTGGGGCAAAAGACATTTTTATGGCTTTTTTCACCTTGGTGAACCTCATTGATATTTTTCTGTTATAAGTTTTTTTCAAATTGATTTTTATAATAATATTATTAAAATTAATAAAATTTGATTTCGTAAATATTATTATTACATGTTTAAATACAAAAACAAAACATTATTGCTTTCTTGCTCTATTCTAAGAGAAGTACAGCCTGCTTTTATTTTATTTTATTTTATTTTATTTTTGTTTGAACCGCATGACAAAGGAGGAAGCAAGGAGCAATCAATAAGTTCACTACTACTTCCTGAACCTAATAGAGAAAGGGGAGGAGGATGGGCGACAAAGAAAGCAAAGCAACACCTCCTTCCCCAATCCCATCCTCCTCTTCCTTTTCTCTTTTTCATGAAATTCCTTCACATGGAAATAAAACAATAATTAATGAATTACAAAAAGTAAGAAAGGATTGAAGAATTGCATTATGAATAATTGAATTGTTAATATGTTATACGGCTTACATCTAGTTTGCTAATCTTTCAAGTTTGTGGTTCATTGATAATACATTTATAATATTTTGCATCTTTGGGCATTATGTCACTCGACTGCGCACTTCATGTTGCTCCTTTCACCTCAAGCAACATAGGGGTCCCCTCACCTTGAGTGCACTTTACACCTTTAATAGCGCTGCGATCCATATGGTGATTTGTGTTTAAATATGAAGCATGCATGTACTCAACAATAATAGTCAAATCAATTTTTTTTTAAGTAATACAATATTGATAGGTAACACTGACTCTCACTCATTCTCTTGATACTAAAGAGAGGAGAGAAAACAGAATAAGAGCGACAGAGAGTATATAAGAAGTGGAAACAGAATCAAGGAATCATAGAGAGAATAACAATAGAGCTTCAAATGATCTCAAGGTTTCCATTTGCTACCCTAAAGTTAAATTTTGACAAATAGATGAAGCATTTGCTTCCCTAAGATTCTTCATAGCTTCAACTTTTATTTTTTTTTTAATTTCAGGATAATGTAATGGCTATTATTGTAATGGAGTGCATGAACGAATAATATTAAAAAATTAGGTAATAACACCATCAAGAAAAGAAAAATAATAAAGCAAGGATTGAAAATTCAATTTCGATTTGAATATTAGTAAAAACTTGCTACATTAGAAATAAGAGAATTTCCACATATATGTTTAAATATCTAGATTTATTGTAATATAAGTTAAAAAGCAATTTAAGTATACACTCTTAATGCGTAAAAATATCAACAAGCAGCTCAACAAAATCAATCTTGTTTTTTTTTTTTTTGAAATAGAAACAAGGATATATTAAAATATTAAAAAAGAAACTGGACGGGATGTCCATACAGGGCAAGTGACCTTACATGTAGCTTTGCAAAATTGAGGGTCATGCCCTCATCCATACTCCTAAAGAGTACCCACCCCCATTTAGTGTTTATCACCCAAGACGCAAACATGTACATTGCTTTGTTAGATATACTGCTGCTATCCATTCTATAGTTTCTAAAAGTACAATTATTCCTGGCCTCCCATATTGACGACCATACGGCATATCTAATCATATTCCAAAATCTGGTAAGCTTGTGAGGGACTGAATCCGGGATTGAGTAAGAGAAGGGGTCTTCTGAAGGAGCTGAAATTGCAGGCAGAAGGGTTCTCCAAGCTTCCCAAACCGATTTCAGAACATCACAGCGCCAAAAAAGGTGTCCTACGATTTTGTTAAGGGGATGGATAAATTTGAAATGGATGCTTTTAAGTTTAATTCCATTTCTGTTTTTATATTTAATTTCATGGTTACTAGTTTCTTTTTTCTAAATATTTTGCTAATTAAATTCCACCATGTTTAATTTATTAGTTTATTATTTAAATGCATTGTTGTTTATTCTGGCTTTGCAAAAAGTAAACCAAAAAAATGTGCCTGGGAACTCTTTTGATTTGTTGTGAAACTTTTATCTTATTCTAACTTTTTTTCCTTTTTGCTTCGTTTCTTCTCTTTTTAGTAAAGCATTTCTCATAAACTACATAATTTGTGATCTTGTAACATTATTTTTAAAAAACTTATATTACTATTTTCGTAATAAATTTGTAAACAATATATAAGTATTGGTGTTTTTTTTATTGATGAAATAACATTTATCAAGTTTTGTTGAATTTTATTGAAGTTTGTCAAATTTTTTTTTGTCGACTTTTGCATTTTTGAATTGAGACATAAAAATTTTATTGAAATCCACTGAGTATTTTGTCAAGTTTTTCATATTTTCATCAACTTATTTCTGGTTTTTTTTCATTCCTATTTAAATCCACTTTGCGTTTTGCTTGTAAATAAGGGGGAAAACTTTGTGATTGCCAAATTTCGTGAAATTATTGAACCATGCAACAATCAGACTAATAATCAATATCGCATACATTATCAAGGTCAGAATCAACAAGTCCACTAGGATGCAAAAAAATTAAATAGATAAATAAAAATAAAAACACAAAAACAAAAACAAAAGGAATGCCTTGGGAAGCATTCACATTACTCTAAGGTTCTCAACTTTCGACAATGTATACTACCATTAGAAAAACATATTACTCATTTCAAGTTCCAGAAATCTAAATCTTTAGGCAAGTTACATATACAGGAAATAACAAAGCAGATAAGACTGAATTTGGCGATAGAACCTGCAGATAAGCCTGGATTTGGCTATTAATAGTCCCTAAATGAATAAGCTTGTTAGCAATGCGTGTGATATGACCAATATTCCCTATCCTTGGTGGTGATCTTCCCTCACTTTGAACTGTTGGCTGCAAGATAGAAATAACAGAATCAGCATCAGGAAAAGCAGAACAAGCTTCAATTTGCCAGTCGATTCAACAATATATGACCATTCGAACCTCAAAAAAAAACCATAAAGTAAAATTTATACCTTTCTGGGCTCAGTTGGTAATGTGAAATGCTTCTCTGCCTCAAGCATTTTCATGACAAGATTACACTCGCGAAGAAGATGTTCAATAAGCACGTCTTTCTTGCTCTCCAAACATAAAACCACAATGTTCTCCACATGGTGGTGAAGAAAATTATTGAATGGGTACCTATAGTAATCATGACAATGGAAGAATGATTCTAAGAAACATTGGTCATTTAACAGAAAAAAAAAAAAATTCAAGTGATTTTTTTTATTTTTGAAAGGATCAAGGATGTGAACTTACTCAAAGAATAAATCTAGAACTTGCTGTATAGCTCCTAGACGAATCAATTCCTGCTCTGCAGCTTCACTACCAATTGATAGCAAAGTGGAGATAAACTCAACTATCTGGAAATTCCATTTGAAAATAAAATCAGAAAATTCAAATCATTCACATATTGACCAAGTAACCTTCACAACAGAACATCAAAATTACTAATTAAAAGACTACAATAAGGGTATACAAGCACCCCAATGATGTATGTTTCATTTCAGTGGAAGGATGTACATAGCATTTCACTATTCATCACACGATAGTTAAAAAAATATATTCAACTTTTAAAGCAGCGCTAGATTGACCTAAATTTGCATTCCTTTACATAGTTGCACCAGTTACAATAAATGCATCAAGGAAGTATACAACTAGGTTTTTTTTTTTTTTTTTTTTTGTTGTAGTAGGTTAATAGGAAACAACAAGATATATCACTACAGATAATCTATGCATGCCTTCATGTTCTTATTAATTCAATATGTTTGAAAGCATTGAGGTTTTAAAATCAAATAAATTTTCACTTTGGTCAAACTTCAATCTGGTTGCTTTTAAACGTATTTATATGAATCAAGAATACATATTTTGAACTTAAACACCAAGTTCCAACTAGCTGGCAAGTAGAAATGTTTTTTCTTCTTGAAGAAACAAAGGCCATAAATGATTTTCACTTTAAACAAGTAGAAACCTTTTTTGCCACTAGAACATATTTCCACCTTTTTTCCAAAGAACAAGCTTCTGCATTCAAAAGCAGAAACAGATTATCTATAATACTTTGATGGTATCTTCTCTACTAAAGAAGGTAAGCATTGGGCCACAAGAGGCATCAATTGGCAACAAATCTCGGAGGAGGAAAAGGAATGGCTTGAAAGACCAATTCAAGCCAGTTGATGCACGATTTCCTTTGGGAAGGATAGGATGGAAAACAATGGTATGCACTCGGTGGAGTGGTCTCGAGTCCAAAGAAGGAAGGAGCTAGGTGGGCTTGGGATTGGAAATTTGATGGCAAGAAATAGATCTTTGGTGGCAAAGTGGTTGTGGCGGTTCCCGAAAGAAAAGGATCAACTTTGGGGAAAAATTATCAGCAGTAAGCATGGAATGGATCCCAATGGTAGAGATGCCAGTGTTCAAATAAAAACTACGTTTACAAGCCCGTGGAAGTTTATTTGCTCTACCCACTAGGCTTTCAATCCCTACATCAGATTAAGCGTGGGTGATAGAAGGTCTATACGATTTTGGGAGTATATGTGGATGGGGGACGAAACATTTATTGATAGATTTCCTAGATTATATAGGCAGTCGACAGCACATAATCACCCTATCTCTTTCTTCATGGTGCAAGAGGATCTAAGGTCATCAGATCAGTGGCAGTTTCATTTGCGAGCCAATGGGGGTCTAAGGTGCGAATCAAAGGCATAAGGGCTCCATTCATTACTAGGAAATTATGAGCTAAGGAAAAGGGAGGACGAGATTAAGTGGGTTAATGACAATTCAAGAGAACTCTTTTCAAAATCCCTTTTTCTATCCATGATTGAAGATCCTTCTATTGCTCCTAACACTATTCTCAAGGAAATATGGAAGGCAGACCTTCAAAAGTGAAGTTCCTCGTGTGGATTATATTCAAAGAGAAGGTGAATACAAAAGATATGATTCAGAAAAGGTTTCCAACATGCGCCTTGTCCCAGTCTTGTTGTGTTCTGTGTAATGGGGAATCGGCAGCTCATATTTTCGATCAGTGCAACTTTGCATCCTTACTGTGGGAAAGATGGAGGAATCACTTTCCCATCTTTTCTAATGGAGATAGTCAAGTTAAGCATAGGGGTGTCTGCCTATATTGGGAGGAGGCGGCTAGGAAATGGAGGGGACATTAGATGGTGGCTAGTTTGGCAGTGATATGGTGCTTGTGGAAGGAACGGAATGCTAAGGTTTTTTCAGATAAATTCTCCCCACTATTACACATTTGGGAGGAATCTCACTACCTAACTTCATTTTGGACTAGTCATAGCACTCTGTTGTTGGGTTATTCAATGTATGACTGGCTTAGCGGGTGGAACAATATATTATAGGAAGGGGTCCTAAGATGATTATAGTGGATTTCTAAGTGAATTTTGTAATCCTTTACTTTATTAATAAAATACCGTTTCTTAAAAAAAAAAAAAAAGACTAATTCAAGAGAAGGAAATCATAGAAGCAGTCTTCAAAAGTGAGGGAGACAAAGCCCCAAGTCTAAACGGGTTCACTATGCTTTTTTACCAAAAGAATTGGGACATCATTAAAAACTGACTTAATGGAGGTTATGAAAGATTTCCATAAACATGGAATTAATAGAAGAACCAATGAAAGTACATTCAGCTCATCCCAAAAAAGTGCAGCTCAATTCAAATAACAGACTTTCACCCCATAAGCCTAGTTACAACTGTTTACAAAATCATTGCAAAAACTCTAGAGAATAAACTCAAGGAAGTGATTCAAAGTACAGTAGCTGAAACTCAAATAGGTTTGTGAAGAATGGACAAATCATGGATGCCACCTTCATAGCAAACAAAAGCATTAGTGAACATTATCAAAACAGTAAGAAAGAAGGGCTAGTCCTCAAAGTAGATTTTTCCAAAGTTTATGACTTGGTTCGTTGGAGTTTCCTCCTTTGTGTCAATGACACAAAGGAGTGATGAAATCACAATTTTGCATTTTTATCTCACTTTTTTTAATAATTTTATGATAAAATAATAAGATTTTAAAATAAAAAAAATTAAAAAATAAAACATTTTTCTCATTTTTTTTAAATTCTTGTACTATTTTCATTTATTTTAAATAAGGTCATTTATATTTTTGAATATGTGGATGTCTCACTTGGTCTTCAAGTATCTTTAGAGTTTTCAGGTAATTGATTTTAATTGTCTGGAAGATCCACACCTCATATCTGTGCATCAAAGGCT
>JAJIYU010008283.1:0-18180 GCA_030144865.1 Tinospora cordifolia | reverse complement strand
ATTATTCAGACATTATTCTTACATTATACCACTATTCAGGTATATTTGAGCACTATTCAAATATTATACATGCATTTTTTGTTTGTTATACCCGCATTATTAAGTTAAAAATACTATTTTTTTGACAAATACACACACACTCATACCAAACTCCCATTAGGAGTTGAAACCTGCCCACTTATATGGACATTTTATGCCTTACCACCTAAGCTATAAGGGGATTGACAGTAAAAAAAAAATACTGTACACACACACACACACACACACACATATATTATTTGTTTGTTATACCGCATTTTATTCACATGTTATCCCCGCATTATTCATATGTTATACCACATTTTATATGTTATACTGCATTATTCTTACATTATACCACTGTTCAAGCATATTTGCCCATTATCCAAATATTATACATGCATTATTCGTTTGTTATACCATATTTTATTCACACGTTATCCTTGCATTATTTACATATTATTCCAAAATTTTGAATACTATATATATATAATGTGGTATAACAAATAAATAATGTGGGGATAACATGTGAATAAAATGTAGTATAATAAACAAATAATGGATTTATAATATTTGAATAACACGCAAATATGTAGGTTTAACAAACGAATAATGTATATATAATATTCGAATAATGCGCAAATATGCGTGAATAGTGGTATAATGTAAGAATAGTGTTTGAATAATGCGGTATAACATATACAATGCGGTATAACATATGAATAATGAGGGGATAACATGCGAATAAAATTTGGTATAACAAACGAATAATACATTTCTAAAATAAATTTAATAATACAATAAAATCTCAAGAAAAATAAAAATAAACTATCCAACTAAAATAAAATAAATTATTCAACAAAATAATTTAGTAAATAAAATAAAATAATTTATGAAATACTTTAATTATTTTATTAATTTGAAGATTAAGTAATATATTTTATCAAAATTATTAATTTTATACTAAAATAACATATTTCAGTTTTTTTTTAATCTTTTTCTTCTTATTTGTTATTTTACTCATAAAATTAATTTTAACTTATATTATTAATTTATTAAATGAAATTTTTTGGGCAAATTAGTTTTATTTTTGTTTATACCATTCTTTTACAATAGTCAAATAAACTGTTGTTATAGACGGCTATATTCTTTTACAACGTTCGTGAATGAGTATTATAATACTTTATGTCCTTTTAACAACAGTCTACTAATGAACATTGTAAAAGGAATCATTCAACAAGTGCAACTATAACTGTTGTAATAGCATAGAACAACATTCGAGTGCTTGTTGTAATAGCCTTTTGAACAATGTTCTTAACGTGAATGTTGTTGTACGCATTTGACATAAGCGATTTTACAACAGACAGTTTATGAACGTTGTCGTATGCCTTCTATTACAACAGTCGTTGATGCACATTGTTGAATACATGTTGTTATATCATAAATTTCTTGTGGTGTTAATAAACAATATCCTAAATTCAATCTCACCAGCCCCTCATATGTATATGTTAATGCTTATATATGATGCACCTACTCAACTTTAAGCTATTGAATTCCATTCATTTCATTTGTCTTTTTATTAAATTTCAATTGTTACCCATAAATAATACATAATAGTCATCAAATGAGGTTACTCATTAGTCCATAAATAATAACTACTTTAATCATCTAAATCACACATATATAAAACCCATTATTTAATTTAACTAATTTAATTTAATTAATTTCTACACATTTATTTAATTTAATTAATTTTTATACTTAATATGTATTTTTAATATATGTGTGTAATTAATACATATGTACACACGTAATCAGTAGAAATATATGTATTTATACTCCTTTATTTCTATTTAAATTAATTTACGTGCCTAATTAAAATATGAAGTGTTACAACTCTTCCCAACTTAAGGAATTTCATCATCGAAATTTAAATTAAAGAAATATACCTCAAGTAGTTAAAAATCTGAAAATTGCTCCTGCATCTTATCTTCACGCTCCTAGGTTTGCTCTTCTTTATCATGGAATTGCCATTTGACTCTAACTAACAAAATCTCCTTGTTCCGCAGCTTTTGTACCATTCTGGCTATGATCTGAATAGGCTTTTTCTCATAGGTAGTGTCATCCTCAAATTGTATTTGTGTTAAATCTAGAACATGCGTCGAACTGGATAATACTTCCTTAACGTAGATACATGAAACATATCATGAACACCAGCCCGCTGAGGAGGTAGAGCAAGTCTATATGCAACTAGACGAATCCTCTCCAAAATAATGGTCTTGCAAACCATGGAACTAATTTCCCTTTCATTCCAAATTTCATCTGACCTTTTTGAGGGGAAACCTTCAACAGTACCTGGTCACCCATTGCAAACTCTAAAGGTATGTGACGATGATCAAAATAACTCTTTTGACGATCTTGGGCTTTCTTCAAATTTTGTTTAATCTGCTTAATCTTTTTTGTGTGAACCGCAATAACCTCTGGCCCCAACAACTATGATTCCCCAACTTCATACCAGCAAGCTGGAGATCTGCACGGTTGACTATATAAAACCTCATATGGTGCCATGCCAATACTAGCTTGATAGCTGTTATTATAAGCAAACTTACACAAAAATAAATATTTACTCCAAGTCCCACTAAACTCCAATATACACGATCTGAACATATCCTCTAACATCTGAATCACCCTCTTAGTTTGAACATCGATTTGTGGGTGAAATGTTGTACTAAGATGGAGATGGGTACCAAATCGAGAATGCATAACCTGCCAAAATCTCGATGTAAACCGTGGATCTCTATCTGACACAATAGATACAAGTATCCCATGTAATCTCACAATCTCTCGAACAACCTGCTTAGTCGGTCTATCGAGTATCTGGTGTTCATCGGAAGAAAAGGTGTAGACTTAGTCAACCGATCAACAATAACCCAAATGACATCATATCTACCATGAGATCTAGACAGTCTTGTATTGAAATCCATATGTAATATGTTCCCATTTCCACTCTGAAATGGGTAAGGGTTGCATCTGACCCCTAGGTCTTTGATGTTCAGCTTTTACTTGTTGGCACACACTACATTTCTGCACATACCCAACTATATCTTTCTTCATCCCATGCCACTAAACTATCTTCTTCATATCATGGTACATTTTTGTAGACCTTGATGAATAGTATACTGAGATCTGTATGCCTTTCCAAGCAATTCTGCCCTTAATTCCCTATCAACAGGTATCCATAACCTTCCTTGATAACGCAACACACCATCATAACCTCTCTGCTAGTCAACTCTATCTGCACTATCAACCCAAGTTTCATATATCGTCAAATTAGGATCATGCTGCTGTAACTCTCTGATCTTTTGAATATGAGCGTCTGTCAATTGAATATGCATCTGGGCACAAATATCAACATGTGGCTCTACAGAGAGAATACTCATCATAGTTACTCTCTCTAAAAGTCGCCATTCCTGGTCCATCTAAAAAGCTACCATACTAGTGTCTTCTCGTTTCCTACTCAATGCATCTGCTACAACATTGGCCTTCCCAGGATGATACTCCAAAGTGAAGTCATAATCCTTCAAGAATTCTAGCCATCTACGCTGCCTCATATTCAACTCTTTCTGGTCAAACAAATATTTTAGACTCTTATGATCAGAATACAATGTGAACTTTTCTCCATACAAATAATGTCTCCACAGTTTCAACACAAAAACCACTGCTGCTAACTCCAGATCATGTACAGGATAATTTTTCTCATGCACATTTAGCTGTTTAGATGCATAAGCAATCACTCGACCTTCTTGCATCAATACACCAGCGAAACCTGTCAGTGTTGCATCTGTATATATCGCTAATTCCTTCCCAAGCTGTGAAAGTACTAACACAGGAGCAATAGTCAACTTACTTCTTTAATTTCATGAAAACATCTTCACATGTTAAGGTCCGCACAAATGGTACATTCTTTTAAGTTAGTTTTGTGAGTGGAGCGGCTAATTTAGAAAAACCCTTTACAAACTTTCTATAATAGCTAGCTAGACCTAGAAAACTATGAATCTGAGTCACTGTAGTTGGTCTTGACCAATTGATAATAGCCTCAATCTTTGCAGAATCAACAAAAATACCTTCTACACTTACTACATGATCCAAAAACTTCACTTCATCTAGCCAAAACTCACATTTGCTAAATTAAGCATACAATTTATGCTCGCTTAAAGTTTTCAAAGTGATATGGAGATGTTGCTCATGATCTTCTCGAGTCTTGGAATATATGAGGATATTATCAATAAACACAATAATAAACTGATCAAGAGCTTAAATACCTTTTGTATTAAATCTATAAACATAACAGGAGCATTAGTTTATCCAAAAAGTATCACAAGAAATTCATAATGACCATATCTTGTTCTGAAAGCAGTCTTTGGCACATCTTCTTCTCAAACCCTTAACTGATGATACCCAGACCTCAAATCAATCTTATAAAAGAACTTAGCACCATTCAATTGATCAAATAAATCATCAATGTGGAGTAAAGGATGTTTATTCTTTATAGTCACCTTATTCAGATGATGATAATCAATGCACAACCGTAAGCTTCCATCCTTCTTCTTTACAAACAATACAGGTGCACCTAAGGTGATATACTTGGGTTAATAAACCTTTTAGTCATAAGCTCATCTAGTTGCACTTTAAGTTCTTGCAAATATTTTGGTGCCATTCGGTATAGAGGAATGGAAATAGGCTCAGTATTAGGCATCAATTCAATAATAAAGTCTATCTCCAGGTTAGGTGGTAACCCCGGCAAATCATCTGGAAACATGTCGAGATACTCACAAACTATTGGAATATCAGTTGACTTGATGCCTTTCGCCTTTTCCACCATTGAATACAACCAACCCACATTCCTACTTCTTTATCAGTAGCCATATGACCTTGAGTAGGAAGTTGTGAAGATGTCATACCTTTATACAGAAATGAGGGTTGACCTGGTAACTAAAAGACTACTCTTTTGGAAAAGTAGTCAACACATGCATGATAGGTCGCCAACCAATCCATGCCTATAATAGCATCGAATTCTAGAAATTCTAAAACTCCAAGACACACAATCATTTCATGATTGTCATATTTTACCACACAATTTTCACACACCATATTTGGATATATTCTTTCCCAAGCTGCTGTACTCAAAATTAGAGGTGTGCTAGTCTTAACAGGTGACAAATGTAGTCTATCTACCATATGACCAGAAATAAAGGATAAAGTCGATCCAACATCTATCAAAACATACATAGGAGTGTCACAGATATCGATAATACCTTCAATGAGTTGTTTTCTAGAGTCAGGATCAGGTTCTGTTACTATTCTAGCTTGCTCATGCATCCCAGCTACAATTCCACCTCCCTAGACAGTAGAAGATCTCTGGGGTGCAGATTGTGGACACTAAGCTCTATGTTTTGGCATCCCATACCTAAAGCAAATAAATGATGCTCTACCTGATCCTGAAGCAGAAGATATAACTTGAGACCCTGTACCTCCTGCTGCCATACAAGGTCTGCTCCCAGTCTGTTGCTGTGCTCTCCTTAGCTATGGTACACCTCTCCCTGCCATATGTGATGTTGGTGGTGGTGTCGGCCCTATCACAACTGGAGTTGCAGATGCCTCCATTTTGCTACCCTGACCACTATACCTGAGCTTCTTATTGGGCACTAGCCTTCTCTTTTGATAATATGGCCTCCTCACTACAAATGAACTTATTTGTCCTACTGGTGCGCTTTGTGTGGTTGGCAATGTTACTATCATCTCTGTGGTAGCAACTCTCCTCATCCTAGCATTAGCTTGGGTAGTCTCAAAATTCCCAGCTTGTCTGATTGCTTGCTCGTAAGTCTGTACCCTTGCTAATGCTAACCCCTCACGGATGCGACCATAATACCCGTCTCTAATCCGTTGCATCCGGATGCTCGTAAGTTTGTACCCGTCTGTAATCTGTTGCTTGTAAGTCTGTACCCTTGCTAACACTAACACCCCAGCCCTCGGTCCATCCTGCGGGTTCCCTCGCGCCGCGCTTGGAGAAGGCACGCTTGTTCGATTGGGGAAGCCGCCGTCGCATTGTCCGCCGAGAGCCAGAACGCCACTGGATCCAATCTCACGTTATATTTCTTTTTTATTTT
This sequence comes from Tinospora cordifolia, assembly GCA_030144865.1. Lineage (NCBI taxonomy): Eukaryota > Viridiplantae > Streptophyta > Magnoliopsida > Ranunculales > Menispermaceae > Tinospora > Tinospora cordifolia. The sequence continues at coordinate 11,995 of JAJIYU010008283.1, read as the reverse complement.
CTATCTCTTTCTATCCATCAGGTAATAATAAAATCAAATTAAAATAGACATGAAATTTTTTTTTGAAATGAATTTCTAAGTGAATAAAATGATCAGTAAAATTTTAACTGAAAAGAGGAGCATCACATTCAAATTTAAACAATTTAAAAGTCTCTAAAATAAATCCAAAACATTTAATCACATATAAAAGATTAATCTAAAAAGAAAGGGGCATAGGCCTGTTCATTTAAGTACAAAAATGAAATACGCAGAAAGTAATGACAACCTCTCCAATAAGGTTACATCAACAGTCAGAGTTGCCTAAGGATAGCCAACTTGCACTGTGTCAACTATCACCTGAAATAGAAAAGTGGGGTGAGTTCAAGAGCCCAGTGGATCACACTGCACATCATTATCATTATTCAGACCAAAATACTAAACATGCAAACACTTTCATTACATTAGAACGTTTCAAACACTTTATTATTTTTCGTTGTAGTTAAGACCGAAATGTTTGTAGCCTCGGTGTCCTCCTCATGGTTTGGGAGCGAATCCAGAGGTACCGCCTGAGGGTCAGTTACCTCTCGGGACCTTGGCGGGGGCCTGTCGTCTAAAGTAATACCCAGCCCGCAGCCAGCTAGTTGAGGACACCCATGATGACACCCTAAGGTCGATCACCGCACCGGTACATGGTTTTTTTCTTTGCCTTAATTTAATCTTCTTTAGTTTCACAGACAAGGTTTTCAATCCACACCAGCATAACATGTACTAACATATGCAATTACAATCATATAAATCATTCAATAAACATTTAAGCAATCTATATCTCTAGACAGCATGTAATCGGACGTTATGATATCATGGCAGTCATTCCAATCAATAGTTACTCAATAATAAATTCTAGCATGCTCCTAAATGCATAATTAAAACAAGCAATCATCATGTTTATGATTTGAAATTCAAATAATAATAGAGAGTGTAATAATCACACCCGCATTAATTTTCTAGAGTCGCTCGCGCCTCCGCATCGCCTCCACTATTTTTGATCTAAAATTAAAATCAATTTATTTTCAAGTTCCTCCTATTCACCCAAAAATTCATATTTCCACTTCAATTTAGATGGATTAATTTCAGTATTTAAAAATTCCTTAAAATTTCCTTTAGCTCTCAAATAAATATTTTCTACTTCCGTAAGACAGTTCTAATTTTTTCGTATTTACAAAGAAACTCCAATCATATTTCTTTTTATATTAGAATCATCCGTTCGTATTAAATGCAACTTTATTGCGAACAAAATAAGACTTCTCAATCTAGAATCTAACCTACTCTAGAAATATTAATTTACACATGAAATTATTTCAAAGCCTTCAAATCCAATTCTTGGCGCTCATTTTCAGGAATAATTCATTTCCACCAATATCAACTCATGGATTTAAGATTTATAGGATTATATTTCTCTAAAAAATATCAGAGTAAAGATTTTTAGTTCCTGAACTGTTATTCTGAAAATAGGAGTCAATATCAATTAAATAAATTTTCAAAAGCAGTTCATTCATATTCAATTAAATCAATTCCTATTAAAATAAGGTTTCCTAAACTTCATTTTGTGCACCAAAAATCACAGAATTAATAAACTTCCTAAACTTCACTTCACGCATTAAAAATTGTAGAAATAATAAATTTCCTAAACTTCACTTCGCGCATCAAAAGTCACATAAATACTAAATTTTCAGCTATCAAAATTTAGTAAAAATGTACTTCTTCACTGTGATCGATCTCTTTCGTTCCCTTTCGAAATTGTGATTCGATGCCCTAAATCTATCACATTCAACACACAATCATCCACCATTAAAATACATTCAACCAAAAATTAGAAAATCACACTCTCATGGCTGAAAACGTGCTCACTAGATTTGAAGGGGTTTTGAGATGGTTTGTTTGAGTCCGAAAATGCTAGATCTTGGAACATTTTGAAGCAAGCTTGCAAAGATCTAGCAGTGGTTCGAAGTGGATCTGGCGTGACTTGCAGATCCGGCAAGTGTGGAACGAGGTGGTGGCTGGTGCTTGCAGATCTGAGCTCAAATGAGGTGCAATGGCGGCTGGTTTGCAGATCTGACAAGTTTTGGAAAAAAGATGATGGCTGTTCTTTGTAGGTTCGTTCTTCCCAAATAACGCACAACAACTCTTCTTCGTTCGTTTGTCCAGCTACAGCAGACCGTCTTCTTCATGGCATAGGAAACACTAGCAGCTCAGATCTGTGCTCTTCTTTGTGCGAGATGCAACAACAATGTTGTTTCGTTCCTCTGTTCGTTATTCACTCAAAATCCAAATCTTAGCACTCTTGCACACCAGATCTGTTCTTCGATCTGTTATTCGCATACCAGCTACTACAAATCTTCATTTCACATTAAAAATGCACCAGCAATAGTACCACAGTGGACAACAACTCACCACGGCAGACAACAAGCGAATTCAGCGATGTTGAGTGTAACGGTGGCTGTTGGGTGAGGCACAAGCTAGATTCGGCACGTTTCGGGATGTGTTGGTGGCTGGTTTTATAGATCTGGTGAGTTTTTGGTGAAATGGTGGTTGGTTGTGTGTAGATCCGAACTAGAACGATGGTGGTTTGAGCTTGTAACGGTGGTGGTTTCGTAAATCCAACAAAATCTGGAATGTGATGGCTGGTTTTGTGTAGATCCGATGTTGTTTGCTTCAGATTTGGAACAAGATTTGCTTTAGATCCGGCGTCTTTGTAGCTGGTTTTCGATCCTCAAATTCAAAGAAAAAGATTCACAAATTTGAAGAAGAAAACCAGGAAATTCTGGTTTTCGTCTTTTTTTTTTTTAATCTCAAATCCAAAAGAAAACTTGAATGGAAATTTGGATGTTTTTTTGATTCCAGCTCTAGAACTTGAGAAAATAATGCAAATGATCCTTGTTGTTTTTTTTAGGGCTTGTTTTATTGTATGCCCTAAACATGAAACAATTGCCTTATATATATATAAGCATACTTGGATAATAATAATTTTTTTTATCAAACAGATTTTTTATTCATTCTATTAACTATATGATATTCAAAATACATATTTATATTAAATTCTTAGTTGATAAATTTATATTTGTAATTTTATTGTGATGTGCTCGCGTTACGAAAATTTGGGGTTATTATAGTTACACCTAGGGAAAAAGCTACTATACTAAGCTCAAACCCATTGGAGTGAGGTAGGATCAAATTCGAACCCTTTATTACTTCACAACTTTTGTTGGAATGCTCACGGTGCAAATTCGACCCCATGCTGATACGTGGTTAAAATCTCTATTTAATCTTTTATTAATCGTAATAACATAACAAATAACCAATTAAACATAATTTAAACATTTCAACAGTATAACATTACATCAGAAATCAATATCTAGAAAGATGACTTTTGATTTCTGATGTAAAAGATCGTATAAGACGCAACTATAGAGTATACTCTTAATCATAAATAATATAATAATTTAAGTGCATAAATTAAAAAGGCATGTAAAAGAAAACTAAACTAACCACACAAGCCGACATTATGTGAATCAAAATAATAAATTAAAAGATGAAAATCGTTTCACCTCGAGATCGATTCCTGAATTCCTTTAAGATCTTTTCGCCAAGATCTGTGTAGCACTTCATTGCTACTACTTCACAGGCTATTTAAAACAACTCAAGGAATTAAAGATGCCAAGAATGAGACAGAGAAAGGAAGAAGAAACTCTTTTTAGTTCTTGTTGGGATAAAAAATAATGAGAGGGAAGGGGGATTTATATAGAGTCTTTGGGGGTCAATTCTATAATTTTTTTAGCCTTTCTAAATTGAAAAATTTTCATTTTTAATAGGTTTTGGTGGCTAGAGGTTTAGGGTTTGAGATTAGAATTTTTTTGTATTTTTTCATGATTTTTCGAGTATCTTTTTGTATTTTTTGGGTCTTTTTTGTATTTTTTGGTCTTTTTCGTATTTTTCCTATATTTCGTAATTTAAAATTTTTTTTAAAGGGCGCGCATGGGCTTGCCAATTCGTGTGCGGCTCGTGTGTGTGTTCGTGTCTTGCGCATGGGACGAAGCCCATGCGCGAAATTAATTAATTTTTTTTGACTTATGTATATAGTTATATTATTATATATCATTTTTTTAACTGTATATTACTATTCTTTTTCTATATATTACTATAAATTACTTAACCCTACTATATGGTTAGTATTAATATATTAATACATATATCAATCATAATTAATTATATTAATGCACACACAAACACACACACACACACACATACATATACACGTCTACACCAATTAATCAATCAATTAATTGAATGTCAACATTAATCAATTCAAAATAAAATGTCACATATATATGCATGAGTCTATACCAATTAATCAATTAAATTGTATACACATACAAAATAATCGGGGTATTACATTCTACCCCCCTTAAAAGGGATTTTGTCCTTGAAATCTATCGCTAGGCTACTTGAGTGTCATTTGATCTAGTGTTTATAGTGAAAAGTTCTTGGTACTTATTCTGTATTTCACTTTCTAATTTCCAAGTAGCATATTCTATTTTATGGTGTTTCTAGAAGACTTTGACTAAGGGAATATCTTTTTTTCTCAGGCTTTGTACCTTGCGATCTACAATTCTAACCACCGCTTCTTCATATGTGGCGTCATTTTGGATGTCCACTTCTTCCCAACAGATTATGTGGGAGAGATCTGGTTCGTATTTCCTCAGCATTGATATGTGAAATACGTTGTGGATTGAAGACATTTGATTTGAAAGGTCTAACTTGTAAGCACATTCGTCGATCTTCCTGAGTATTTCAAAGGGTCTAATGAATCTAGGTGCTAGTTTCCCTTTGATTCTAAATCGTTTGATTCACTTTTGAGGACTGACCTTAGAAACACTTTATCGCCTAAGTGAAATTCTAGAGATCTTCTTCTCCTATCAGCGTAACTTTTCTGTCTACTTTGTGCAATGGTCTGTTGCTTCTGAATTTGTTTCACTTGATTGTTCATCTCCTGCACGAGATCTGGCTGTGTAAGAACATGATCCTCAAGTTTAGCCAAACAAGTTGGTGATCTGTAGGGCCTCCCATAGAGGGCTACGTACAGAGCCATCCTTATACTTACCTGATAACTATTGTTATAGGCAAACTCTGTCAAGTGCAGGTACTTATTCTAGTTCCCTTTGAAGTCAAGGGTACAAGACCTCAACATGTCTTCCAGCGTCTGGATGACTCTTTCAGACTGGCCGTCCGTCTAAGGGTGAAAAGTCGTACTTATGGTGAGTGTAGTGCCTACTTCCTTCTGTAGACTCTTCCAAAATTGTGAGGTAAAACGAGAGTCTCGGTCTGATACTATTGTCTTAAGTACCCCATGAAGGCGTACTATCTCTTTCACATAGAGTTTACCTAGTTTACTAACTTGGTCTGTGGATCTAATGGGCAAGAAATGTGCCACTTTAGTAAGACGATCCACAATTATCCAAACAGTATCTTCTCCCTTCTGATTTTTAGGTATCCCGCTGACAAAATCCATGGCGATGTTATCCTACTTCCATTCTGGGATCGGAAGTAGTTATAACAATCTAGAGGGTTTTCGGTGTTCTGCCTTTACCTGCTGACAGGTTAGGCACTTAGAGACGTACTTGGCTACATCTTTCTTCATGCCGACCAATAGGTTTTTCAAAGATTTTGATACATCTTATCTCGTCCTAGATGCATCATGTACTTTGTTTGATGGGCTTCGTTTAGAATAGTTTGCCTACTCGGTCCATTTTGTGGTACGCATATTCTTTCTCTAAGTCTTAAGGTACTTTCGACATCTATTCTAAAGTCAGTATGCTTTCTTCGTTGAATTCCTTCAATCAACGTTTTGAGCCATTTATCTTGCCTTTGATCTTCCTTTATCTGATGTAGAAGATCCGATTGACAAGTCATATTGTATAGATAGGCTTGTATTTCATTTAATGTTACGCTCATCCTGAAGTCTTCGATCAGTTGGTACATCTGACCCTTTTCCTCCTCCTGTTTGCTGAATTTTTTACTGAAGGCGTCTGCTATTACATTGGCTTTTCCTAGATGGTAATGGAGTTAGAAATCGTAGTCTTTAAAGAATTTCATCCACCTACGCTGCCTGAGGTTCAATTCTTTTTGGGTATAGATGTATTTCACACTTTTGTAATTTGAAACCAGGTCGAACCTCCCACCATACAGGTAATGCCTCCATATCTTCAAGGCAAACACTATAGCCGCTAGTTCTAAGTCATGTATTGGGTAGTTTCGTTCATGGATCTTTAGTTGTCGTGAGGCATAGGCAACAACCTTTCCTTCTTGCATTAAGACTACACCCAATCTATTCTCTGAAGCATCTGTGTACAGAACATATGTGATGCCATGAGTCGGAGTAACTAAGATAAGGGCCGAAGTCAATCTCCTCTTCAGTTCTTGGAATGATTGTTCACACTTCTCATCCCAATTGAACGTAACTTCTATTCTGGTTAGTCTGGTCATAGGTTCCGCTAATTTGAAAAAGTCTTGAATGAATCTTTTGTAGTATCTAGCTAGGCCCAAGAAGCTTCAAATCTCGAAGATTGTTTTAGGTTGTTTCCAATCTGTGACAACTTCTACCTTTTTAAGATCTATAGAGATACCTTCCGCTAATACCATATGACCAAAAAATTTGACCGCCTTCATCTAGAACTCACACTTGCTGTATTTGGCATACAGTTGGTGTCTTTTGAGTGTTTTTGACACGATTCTCAAGGGTCCTAAGTGTTCCTCTTTGGACTTGGAGTATATTAGGATATCGTCCACGAATACCACGACAAATTGGTTAAGGTATTGCCTAAATACTCGATTCATTAAGTTTATAAATGCTGCTGGGGCATTGGTTAAACCAAAGGGTATTACTATAAACTCAAAGTGTCCATATCGGGTTCTAAAGGTAGTCTTGTGAATGTCTGATTCACGGATCCTCAACTGATGATACCATGACCTAAGATCAATTTTTGATAAATGAGTGGCTTCTCTCAATTGATCAAATTGGTCGTCTATCCTTGGTAAAAGGTATTTGTTCTTTACCGTCGCCTGATTCAGTTTTCGATAGTCAATGCAGAGTCTCATAGATCCATCCTTCTTCTTCACGAATAACATTGGAGTTCTCCAAGGTGATTTACTTGGTCTGATGAATCCTTTCTCCCAGAGCTCATCTAGTTGAGCCTTCAATTCGATTAATTCTACTGGTGCCATACGACATGGAGGCATAGTTATGGGGTTGGTTCCAGGTTGGAGTTCAATCTTGAACTTGACAGCTCTAGTTGGTGGTAGTCCAAGTAAGTCATCAAGGAATACATCTTTGTAGTTTCGGATTACTTCTAGGCTTTTGATCTCTTTCTGTCTTTCAGAGTCCTCCTCTAAGAGTTTCTCGAGGTCATCCTTCTGCCTTAAGCAGTTCATCATGGCCATCATTGGGCTCCTAGGCAACCTATGAATATCGCTATTAATTTTACAGGCTTCTCCTGAGGGCAATATTATTGTCACTCTTCTCTTGGGACAATTGATTTGCGCCTGATACTGGTCCAATTAATCCATACCCAATATCACATCTTACCTGTGGAATGGAAATACTTGAAGATCAGCCGAACTTAGCTTATCCCCAAATCTAAGATCACGTGTACACATTCTCTTAATAGTTCCTACGGGTGTGGATACGTTTAAGGTTACAGGCAAGGTTTTTGTTACTAGTTGTAACCTATTAACCAGTTCTTCTGAAACAAAAGATTTCCTATCACCCAAATCAAACAACAGTTTCATAGCAACATTAAATAATGGGAATGTACCTTCCACTGCGGGGACTTGTTCCTCAACAATTGCAAATACTTTAGCCTCGTTCTGCCCACGGCCCTGGTTTTGGTTTTGCCCCTTGTTGTTGTTTGGTCACAGTTGCTGCCGTTGATGACGTCCATTTTATCCTTCTCTTTGATGTTGTTGTTGTTGTTGTTGTTGTTGTGGGGTTTGGAATTTAGTCAGACAGAACCTTGCCAGGTGTTCTGGTTGGTTGCAATAATAGCATAGGTCTTGTTGTCTTACTTGTTCCTTTTATTCTTCTTTGTTTGGCCTTATATGTTGTAGGGGCTAGGGTGCCCTGTTTCCACCATTTTGTTGGTTAAAATTTTGTCTCTTCTGAGGCCCTTGATGATCCCTACCATCTATTGGCCTCTTGTTCCTCTTCCTTATCCTCTGTTCAAAGTTCAACTCTTACTCTAGGGTCAATGCCCTGTGTACAACTTCTTTACATGTTTTCGGGTATGGTGTCTTGATTAATTTTCAGATCTCAATCTTAAGACCTTGAGTGAAGCGGTTGACCTTCTTCTTCTCTTCACTAATCAGTTTAGGTGAAAACTTGACCAATTCATTAAATTTGGCCTCATACTCGGCTACCGTCAGATTTATCTATTTTAAGTGAACGAAGCCCTCTTGCATCTTCGTCAATGTTGCTTCGGAGAAAAATTTCTCATAAAATATCTCCCTAAACTCTTCCCAATTCATTCTGCTAACATTAATGTTTGGGTCTTCCTTTACCATCCGCCATTAGCTTTTAGTTGGTCCCTTGAATTGTAATGGTTGAAGCTTCTTTAATTCCAGTAGCATCTTTTTATGTTCACTATTTTCCAGATTCTCATGTTCCTCCTGATGAGCTGGAACCTCGAGCACTGGTACTGATACTGGCTGCTGAACCGGGATAGGTTCTTGGACCTGTGGCTGCGGTGCCACCTGAGGCGTTATCTGAGGTATGGCCTTCTCGATTTGTTCTATGACCCTCTTTGTGATCTCTAATATCATATTTTCCTTTCGTTTCTCAGCTACGTTATTCGGTACCTTTTGCCCCTGAGAATCAGTCTTGTCAGATGTTGTACCCCTGTAACGTATCTTCTAGGTACGACTATTTATCTACAAATCAAGTTGTTTTAGTACTAGTTTCCACGATTTTGCCTTGTCGTACTATCATAACTATAGATTTAGGTTTCTAGGTTCTCGATTTGTCTAGTGGCCTAATAGTTTATTCTTCTAAGTTCTTTTTGTTTTTGGGTATAGGATTTGGTCTCATACATGCGTATTCAAAGAGTAAGATCATCATACATTCAATCACTCAATAATGCAAGTTCATGCTTAGCATAGCAAAATTCTAGGCTTTTGCCTATGCCTCCGAGTTCGAGTGTCTCATACCATCCTTGCCCATCGACATAGACTTCCACTCAGAAGTTTCACTACACCAAATCAATTTTGCAAATGTTTTAATTTCTAAGGCTTCCCAAGCCCCACTATACTTGACTGTCCCATAACAACCAAACATAAGAACACAAGTTCGTCTAAAGCCACCGATCATTCACCAAACGTGGTTCATCATTCTCCAAGTCCAAGATTCATCCATACCCCTAAATTCCTATGCGTCTCATACCACATAGAAACTAGAGATATAAGATCCTCTCGATCTCGTGCCCTCACCACACAAGTGTTTCGTTTTCATACGTTTTCAGTCTTTAGCCTATATCTTAATGTTTTATTTATGATTCACCGTGCCACCCAAGTTTCTGCCTAAGGTCTCTTTTCTAGACCTATTGTTTAAGTCATGGTTGAGAAGTTCTTTTGTTGAACTGTCAACCTTCATCTACTCGCGATACTATCTTTGACATCTCCTTTGAACTATAGTAAGTTCCTTACACTTAATTACCACCTCCTAATTTTCTTTCATAGGAAAATAAGTGTGTTCTTCCACTTCGACTACTCATATGAGCTGGTGGGACAACCTCCAGATTGAATGGCGAGACCGAAGTCTACTTAGAAACCGCGCTTTTTAGAACAGAAAAACTCATCTCCCTTTCAATGTTTAGCATTACTTGGGACAAGCCTTACCCATTATTAGCTCAACTCGTAATCTTTATATCCAAACAAAACAATTGAAAAACATATATTCCTTTTTGAAAAATAATTTTTCAAAATCATTTTAATTTTTAAAACACAAGGTACGAATTTTAAAATTAATTTAAATTAAAGGTCTTATCTTACCAATCAATTCTTTCTAATCTATGTCCAAGGCATCCACAACCTAGGCTTTGATACCACCTTTGTAACACTCTGTCTCCCATGCCTAGGCCCATGTCATCCGATGATATATTTTTCTTCCTTAATATTTTGGGCCACCCGGGTGGTGGGCCCGTGTTACGTTATCCTTATTCTGTTTTCTTTGTCATATCCATGAGATACCATGTGCATATTAATCTATGTGCAAAAGAATTTATGATGCATGAAATAAAATAAATCATTTATTATTGAATAGAAAAATTCAAGGGTTACAACAAAATGAAATAATAATTGAATTTGGGCCCACATGCTCTACAACGAATTCAAATAAAATTTTTTACATGTTAAAATAATGTCCAAGCGGCTTTGATAATTAAATTCCTAAAATATTAAAAATGAAGAATGAGCTATAAAGCCCAGTAAATTATCTCAAATATTTAATTCATCATTTCAACAAAATAAAACATGCATAGCAACCATTTACAAAAAATTAAATGATTCAACCAATTTATTATTTTCTATCATCATTAAAGACTGAAAGGATACCGCCAGCATTCCATCCTTTAGGAAAGAACTACTATACTGAGCTCAGACCCATTGGAGTGAGGTAGAATCAAATTCGAACCCTTTATTACCTTACAACCCTTGTCTGGAATGCTCACGGTGCAAATTCGACCTCATGCTAATACGTGGTTAAAATCTCTATTTAATCTTTTATTAATCATAATAACATAATAAATAACCAATTAAACATAATTTAAATATTCCAACGATATAATATTATGTCACTGATCAATATCTAAAATAACACAGGGAAGATGACTTTTGATTTCTGATGTAGAAGATCGTACAAGACGCAACTACAAAGCATACTCTTTCAGTCATGAATAATATGATAATTTAAATGCATAAATTAAAAAGACATATAAAAGAAAATTAAACTAATCACACAAGCAGACATTATTTGAATCAAAATAATAAATTAAAAAATAAAAATCATTTCGCCTCGACATCGCTTCCTAAATTCCTTTCAGATCTTTTCGTCAAGATTTGTGTAGCACTTCATTGCTACTACTTTGTAGGTTGTTTAGATCAGCTCAAGGACTAAAGATGCCAAGAATGAGGTAGAGGGAGCAAAAATAAACTCTTTTCAATTCTTGCTGGGATGAAAAATAATGAGAGGGAGAGGGGGTTTTTATAGAGTCTTCGGAGGTCAATTATGTTATTTTCAACCTTTCTAAATTGGAAATCATTCATGTTTACTAGGTCTTGGCAGCTAGAGGCTTAAGGTTTGTCATTAGGATTTTTTGTATTCTTTCGTAATTTTTTGGATATTTTTTTTATATTTTTTCAATCTTTTCCGTTTTTTTTTGTTTTTTGTAGTGAGAAATTTTTTTTAAAGGGTGCACTCGGGCTTGCAAATTCGCTCGTAGCCCATGCACGCATTCGTGGATCGTGCATGGGATGAAGCCCATGTGGGAAAATATATTACTATATATTACTATGTATTACTATATATCATTTTTTTCGCTATATATTGCTATTTTTTTATATATTACTATAAATTAATTAACCCTACTATATGCTTAGTATTAATATATTAATACATATATTAATCATAATTAATTATATAAATGCATATATATATATATATATATATATATATATTACTATATATTACTATGTATTACTATATATCATTTTTTTTCACTATATATTGCTATTTTTTCTATATATTACTATAAATTAACTAACCCTACTATATGCTTAGTATTAATATGTAACACCCCGAAGCTTTTAAACGCACACAACTCGGAAATAAATTTTTAAAAATTATGAAATAAATATAAAAATGTGTGAAAACATGTTTTAAATGACTATTATATGGTATGGTATGGAAATAAAA
>JAJIYU010008282.1:0-18233 GCA_030144865.1 Tinospora cordifolia | reverse complement strand
ATGCTTTATCCACAATATATATATATATATATATATATATATATATATATATATTGTGGATAAAGCATGTTGATTAGATAATGAAATTAAATCTATATAAATATATGTGTAAAGATATAAATGAATGAAATGAAAGAAAAATAGATGATTATCATAATGAGTTGGATAATCAAAAGAAAATAATAATAATAATAATAATAATAATAATAATAATGACAACAACAATAACAACAACAACAACAACAACAACAACAACAACAACAACAACAACAACAACAACAATAATAGATAAGGGTGATGATTTGGATCAAGATAATGTAAGCAAAATAAATGCATAATAATATGGGATAATCCAATAACTTGGATGGATAAATGAAGCGACTATTTTTGACGTTTTTTAGCAATGGAACCCATCCCAAAATTTTCCTATATAAACCATGCTCTCATATCTCATTCTTCATTCATTCTCTCATTTCATTCTCACACAATTCATTCGAGAAAGAAGAAAAAAGGGAGAGAAAGAAGAGAGGACGAAGATAAAAAAAAGGAAGAGAAAGGAAAAAAAAAGAAAAAAAAAAGAAAGAAAGGGGAAAAGAGAAGTCATGCATTTTTGGAAATTCGACATTTCGAGTAAATCATTTTTACCTCTATTCAATTCTGAATTATTATAGAAATTGTGAATTTTAGGTTTATAGTATAGTTTCAATTAATGCATTAGTTTAATGCGCGACCCAAAACTAGGATGTATTTTTCGTAGGAATGAAACCACACAATATATATATAATTGTGTTCAGATTTACGAGTAGAATACATATATGTATATTATTTGTACCTTCGTGGACCCTAAGAAATTATATGGGAGTTGGAAGTCGACACATAGGAGGTATACCCATTAATATTAAAATTTTAGTTGGCGGGTATTGAAATGTCTAAAATGAAACTTTGAACTCAATGACACTAAAATTAGGATTTTTGGAAGTCAATTGATATATTAAATTCACATTTATGCAATTTGAAGATTAATTAATTAATATAGATAAAAATGTATATCGAGTAAAAAAAAAGTTAAATAATGGGTAAAAAATGTTATATAATATTGTATAATATTATGAAATACTTATTAGAGAAATGTGTAACATAGGAAATAATATTTATGTATTGAACCGCCAAATTTATAAAAGTGGCTGGTTATTGTATATCAAAGGTGGGACACATGTAGATAATACATATTTGTAGTATTTTGAGTTAACATTAAAGGATTAATTGACATTGTTAATCACATTTACCTTGTCGATTTGACATGTCGGTGAGGGTTAGATTTAGATATAGTTGATTACAATTGACCAAGTCAATCCTTTGACCAAGGACCATCAAGTTAGATTTGAGCCAAGTTTTACGTCGATATTAAGAAACTAAGTTGATCACGCACGATCAAACATCAGCGAGATGCGATCGGTCGCTAGAGGAGCACCGGGAGCTGAGCATCCTTTTGAGTAGTATTTTCTAATTTATCACTTAACTTATTATTCTGTCATAAATGAAATGTTCTTACATATTTAAATTCATTTGCAATCTTTAAATGTGATTTAAATAAAAATGTGCATCGAATGTCGAGGTTCGAGTGTGGGTTAGTGTACTGGATGTGGTAGAACATTGAGAACGAGTGGCTTATGCTTAGTTTTTAATGTTTGTTTCTATTCCTGATCATTCTCTATCATCTGTGCTCTCATTACTGTTTCCCTCAGATTGGTCAACCTTCGTGGAGTAATAACTTTCTTGATTTCCACATTCAGACCCTCTATAAATTTTTCAATCTTCAATTGTTCATCTCTCACAAATTCCAGAATATACTTAGATAACTTAGTGAATTTCTGTTCGTATTTCATTGTCTTCTGCTTCAATTTAATGAAATCTAATTGTAAATGCTTTGTCTTCTCTGTAGGGAGAAATGTATCATAGATTATGGTTTCAAACTCATCCCATGTTAAACTTGAGCCATCAATAACAGGGTCATTCTCAATCACCTTCCACCAATCATATGCCAGTCCCACCAATTGGTGCACTGCTAACACCACCCTCCTAGGTCCAGTCACTCCCATAGCATTTAGGTGCTGGTTCATTTCATTAAGCCACCTTTCTACTGCAAAGGGATCAGTCATGCCTTCAAAAGTACTAGATCGCAGCTTCTAGAACTCAATCAACAAATGTCTCTACTCCTTGTCATAAATAACTGATCTACACCATGGTATTGTCTCTATAGGTTTATCTATCTGATGAGTCTGAGGCTGTAGCTGTACCTGAGGCTCTGGTTGTATTGGTGACTACACTTGTGTCTAAGTAGGTACCGACAGCTGTGGCGACACGAATGGCTGCAGAATTCTTGCTACCTGCTCCACCAGTCCTAAAGTGATTTCTAATCTCACTTTCTGAGAAATCTCTGCTATCAATTCCGGGGTTACCATAGTCTTCGCAGACGTTGCCACCCCTGATGTACTCTCAACACCAAGTACTGGTTCATCTCTCACCTCTTCTTTGACCATACTTTTCCTAGGTCTGCCCCTTCTCCTTAGCATAATCTACAAGTTAAGAATTTGCCTCAGTATTCAATTGCCTATTATATTGAATTAAAGATTTTTTTTTTGATATTGTGACTTATCTTATTGGCCACTACTTCCTGCTCACATATACCCTACATTTTCGTGCTACTGTGACTCTAAATTTATGTTTCTAAGTTCTCGCTTTGTCCCAGTGGTCTAGAGGTTTATGCTTCTAAGTCGGCAGCATTTTGTTTATTTCTGGCTACAGGAATTTAGGTATATACTCAAAATAAACAACTACATATATAATTAACAATCATCCAACAAACAAGCAAACAATGCAATCCCAAGCTTCTATCTGTGCTTCTAGGTCCGTGTGCCCCATCCCACACTCGCCCTTCCACCTAGAATTATTACACCCAAACAATGGCGCAAGTGTCTCGATATCCATGATTGTAGATCTCTCACCTTGTTTAACCGGATCCTTTAGTTAAACATAGCGCGATAATGCACCCACAGACATGTTCTAAGGCTGACGCAAGACCCATCGTATTGTACTGCCCCATCCCAGTACAATATAGTGCATATAAGTTCAGCCAAAGAAATCGATCACTCACCAAACATGCTTCGTCATTCTCCGAATCCAGGATTCCTCCGTATCTCCAAATCCCTATGCATCCCATCCTACATAGAGACTAGAGATACATGATCCTCCCAAACTCGGGTCCTGAGTAAACAAGTGTACGTTCAAACACGTTATCAGTCTCTAGCCTATGCCCTAAAAGCTTTTAATTTATTTATGATCCACTGTGCATTCTAGACAACACCCAGTCTCTACCTAGACCTATGCTCTCAGTATTTCACTGAAAAATTTATTTTTTTAGTGAAAATCAAATTCGGTGAAAATCTCCAATTTAGTGAAAATCAGACTCGGTGAACTCAAGTCTAGCCCAGTGTATCATAATACTGGGCACTGATACCAGATTTGTAACACTCCAATTCCCATACGGACCTCCCAGTGTATACTATAGCTCGCCATTCGTAAGGAATTGGAATGTCACTTAAATCATTCGGTAAATTTTCCTTTAATATATAATCAAGGCAAAAATTTTGTTTAATAAATAATCAATTTCAATACAATTCGTTGAATTATCAGAGTAAAATAAACAAAGATTAAATCAAAAATTTTAAACCATGTACCGAAATAAAATTTTTCCAAAATTCAACTAAACTAAGAAACATTATGATTAAATAGTTCAAGTCATACACTCTAAAACATTAATTTGCAAGTAAAATGTAAAGTAAGAAAATAAAAATACATACTTAGTCTATTTAGATTTTCAACAAAAAGAAAACTTGAGTCCAAAAAATCTAGGTGAATAGCCTATTCGGACAAAATAATGTTGATCATTTATGTTCCACTCCTGTGAATACCTGTAAAATAAATATTGGGTGACTTCGAAAGCCCAATAGATCATTCCTATACGTCACACATATTATATAGATCAAAACTCAAAACATTACAAATACTTTCACACATTAGGCGTTTCAAACATTCAGTTGGTTTTGGTTATAATTTAAGATCGGAAGAGGGTTGAGATGCCTCTCGGTATTCTCCATGATCCAATCTAATCCTAGCAGGTTTCAATAACTGTCTAAAATCAATCGATACTCAAATCACAACCTAAGAGAGAGTACTTCCTTCAGCCTCGTACTAACTCCCAAAGACTTCTAGCTATCATAGGCAGCTACTGTTGGGAATACCTACGATTCGCCTTATAGCTCGTCGATCTCAAACGGTGACCTATAGAAGATGCCACCTCAATCCGCCTCGGCCTTGTCAATCGTACCGATACGTGGATTCTTAATAATCTTTTAATCTTATTTTAGTTTTCAAACGATAACAATCAAGTCAAAACAATACACACTAAGCATTTAATCGAATAAATGATGCATGCAAATATCATGGCAAATGAAATGGTGGATGCTAGAGTGCGATAATGCAATTCTTACGCATGGAATTTGATAATAAATTATCATGTCATCAACAAATATTTCGATCAAATCAAACAAATTCATTAACATATATTTAATTATTCTAAAACTAGTAAAACAAAATGTTTTGAATTTAAAATTCGTATAATACGAATGAGTAAGAAAATTTCGTCCACCTGAATTTCTGAATTTCCTTCTTTTCGTTCATCGTTAATGTTCGTTCTAAAAATGTTGATCTGCAAATAGAAAATACATTATAATAATTATTTATAAGTTCCTAATTTCTTTATTTTAATTTAATTACAATCAATTTCCTAACAGGTTCATAATAATTTCATGGCTTTTAATTTAAGTAATCTTAACTAATCAAAATTATTTTAGTATTCACCTTCATGTATTAAAATTAATTAAATAAGTATTTTTCAATCTCTTAGTCTCTATAATTTAAATAATTTGTTCATATCTTAAATAAATTAATTACGAACAAAACAAGACTTCTAAATGTCAAAATTTTAGTTTTTTAGTATTTAATTTTCATTTACTTCCTATAATAATTTCAAAGCTTTTAGAATTTTTTTTTATGTTTTTAACTAATTAAAAAAATTTAATTTTAAGTCTCTACTATTATTTCTCACCTACTGTCTAAAGATTATCCTTAATTAAATTAAAATTTTAATAGTAAAAATCTTTTAAAGATAGATTTTATCCACAGAATTTTTTAGTTTAAGTTTTCTAAAAATATTAGATCTTCTTTTTAAATTTTTTAAACATTTAAAATAAGTTAAATTATTTTGCTAATTTATTCTAAACTAATTTTGGTTCAAGATTACAAAAATTAAATAAATAAATAGCTAAAGTAAATTTTTGTACCTTCCTCAATTTGGTTCAAATTCTTTCAAAGTTGGTACTCAATTTTTTTGAAATTCTTAGTTTAGTAACTTAATTCAATGTGCCAAAGTTAGTTTTCTAGCAACAACAAAATCAATCACGTTGTATAGCTCAAATTGATGTTCAATTTACTGTTTAGCAACTTGATTTTTCATTTTTGTTCTTCATTCTTCTCCAAATCAAACAAGATTATTATTATTATTTTTTTGGTATTCAATGCACAATCAAACTTTGATTCACATTCAACAACCTAATCCACGTTCAACAACTCACATATGTTCAATCCTCCACCAAAAAATCATCCAAACGCACCACCCAACAAGATTTAAATTAGAATTTTTAACCCAGAATTTTGTGCATCAAATCCCCTGTTTTTCACAACCGAAAACCAAAAAGTGAACCAAACAACCCAGCCGCTTGCTTCGTTTATTCTTGCTGAACGTGAAATCCAAACCCAGAATTAGCCTTCCTCTGTTCTTAGCAACCAAAAATTCAAAAGAAAATAAATTGAAAATCCACAATTTAGCTCCTTCTTGTTTCAACGATTGGAAAACCCAAAAATCTAAAGAAATTTGCAGCCGTTCTCTTCTTTCTATTTTATGTTGAACAACGTCAAGTTCTTTGGATCAAAATTTCAGATTTTGCCCAAAGTCACAAACCAGAATTTAAACCTACAAAAATCAGATTTTTGAACCAACAAACTTTGATTTGGATGCCCCAAAAATCCAGATTCTTGCTCAAATCACAAACCAAAATTTTAACCCCATGGAAAATCAAATTTTTGACGTCCTAAAAATCTAGAATTTTGAAGTCCAAATTTCAGTTTCTCCCCTTCTTCTTTCAAGAACCTGTTCGTGCTCTGTTTCAATGCCTCAACCCAGAAAATTTTGGGTCAAAATCTCAGATTTTCCAGCTTGCTCTTCAATTTCTAGCTCGCCCTAACCCCAGAAAATCAGATTGTAGTTTCAGGTTTCCTTCTTTCTTCTTCTTCTTCTTTGGTTCCTCTTCTTCCTCACGGATTGGATGCCCTAAGCAGGATTTTTTCTTCAGCTTCTTCTTCCCTCAGATTCGACTTTTAACTTGCTTTAGACGTCTAGAATTTTTTATCATCACCGCCCAAACTCAATCCCCGAATTTTCCAGAATCATCTTTCCCACCACCATCGAGCAAACCAGATTTTTCTGGTTCAAGCACCCATTTTCCATATTTTTCAGAATTTTCGCTTCTTGTTTGTTTTTCCTTCTCTAATTTCGGTTGTTCAATTCAATAAAAAATCCATATTTTTGGATTTTATTTTATTTTATTTTATATTTATATTTTTTTTCAGTTCACTAGTTCTTTTAATTTGCTTGTAGTTTTATTATAAACATATATACATATTATTATTATTTATTTATCTTAATTTTTATATTATATATATATATATAGATATTTTCTACTAATCATAATAAACATCAAATATTTATGTCACCTATCTATATACCTATAAAACATAGCTTTATCATTTTATTATTATTATTAATATTATTATTATTTATTTATTCATATATATTTTTTCCCATTATCGATGTGTTCGCACAACAAATTTACGGGTTGTTACATTGACCAAAGGAATGTCCTTGGTCCTGAGACTCTGCGCCTTACGATCCAATATCCGAATTATTGATTCCTCATAAGTCGCATCATCCTTGATATCAATTTCCTTTGAGCGTATGATATATATAAGAGGGGTTTGGTTTGTATTTTCGCAACATCGATACATGGAATACATTATGGATCGAGGACATTTTGTTAGGCAATTCTAGTTTGTAGGGACATTCACCAACCCGTCTAAGTATCTTGAACAGACCGATGAACCTAAGTGATAGTTTTCCCTTGATCCCAAAACACTTAATCCCCTTCTGAGGGCTGATGCTCAAGAATACTCTATCACCCTCTTGGAATTCTAAAGGTCTTCTCTTTTTGTCTGCATAACTCTTATGCCTACTCTGAGCCACAGTCAGTCTTTTATGGATCTATTTCACATATTTGTTCATCTCTTCTACCAACTCTGGCCCGTTGAGTACACGATCCTCAAAATTTGCCCAACATGAAGGTGATATGTTGGGCTAACCCTAAAGCGCTTTATATGGAGCCATTTGTATGCTTGCCTGATAACTGTTATTATAAGCAAACTCTGCCAAGTATAAGTACTTACTCCAATTACCCTTGAAATTAAGGACACATGCTCTCAACATATCTTTTAGTATCTATATCACCCTTTCAAATAGTCCATCTGTCTAAGGATAGAACACGATATTCATGGTGAGTCTACTACCTAGTTCCTTCTGTAGGCTCTACCAGAACTGAGATGTGAATCGAGAATCTCTATCTGACACAATGATCTTAGGTATACCGTGTAGACTTACTATTTCCTTGACATGTAGCTCTCCCAATTTTCCAACTGTATCTGTAGATCGTATGGGTAGGAAGTGAACTACCTTTGTCAAACAATCTACAATTACCCATACAATGTCTTCTCCCTTCTAGTTCCTAGGTAAGCCGCTAACATAATCCATTGCAATATTGTCCCACTTTTATTTTGGTATAGGAAGTGGTTACAGCATACCAGTGGGTTTCCTATACTCAGCATTTACCTGTTGACAGGTCAGACATTTAGAGACATACTTAGCAATGTCCCTCTTCATACCTCTTCACCAATACACTTTCTTGAGATTTTGGTACATCTTATCTCCTCCTGGATACATAGTGTACTTGGTCTAATGAGTCTCATCCAAGATGGTTCTTTTGTTCTGCCCACTCTCAGGAACACAGACTCTATCCCCAAGTCTAAGAGTACCCTCTGCATCAATTTTAAAGTCTGCGTGCTTCCCTAACTTGACACACTCAATCAAATCATTAATCCATTTATGCCCTTTTTGTTCATATCTTATTTGATGCAAGAGATTTGGCTGGCAAGTCGTCGCACATAGATAAACTTGGTTTTTGTTTGAAGTTATACCCAAGTTATAGTTACTAATTAGCTGATATATTTGGCCATTTTCTTCATCCTTCTTACCAAATTTTCTACTAAGTGCATTGCCAACCATGTTAGCTTTCCCTGGATGATAGTACAGCTGAAAGTTGTAATCTTTTAGGAATTCTATCACCTCCGTTGTCAAAGGTTCAATTCCTTCTGGGTATAAATATACTTTAGGCTCTTATGATCAAAGAATAAATCGAAACTCTCCCCATAAAGATAATGCCTCCAAATCTTCAATGCAAAAACAATTGCTGCTAACTCTAAATCATGTATGGGGTAATTCTATTCGTAGATCTTTAATTGACGTGAAGCATAAGTTACCTTCCCATCTTGCATCAATACGGCACCCAATCCATTTTGTGAAGCATCAGTGTATAGGACATACTTCACACCATGAGTAGATGAGACTAGATAGATGATTAAGTTAACCTCTTCTTCAATTCTTGAAATGAACGTTCACACTTGTCATCCCAAACAAATTTCTTTCCCTTTCTAATTAACTTGGTTATTGGTCCAGCCAACTTCGAGAAGTCTTAGATGAACCTACGATAGTATCCTACCAAATCTTAGAAGTTCATGATTTATGTTACAGTCTTAGGCTGCTTCTAGTTGGATACTGCTTCTACTTTTTCTGGGTCTATAGATATTCCTTCAGCTGAGACAACATGGCTAAGGAACTTGACCTTCTTCATCCAGAACTCACACTTGCTAAACTTTGCATAGAGTTTATTTCTTCTCAGCATCTCTAGAACAATCTTCAGATGTTCTACGTGCTCAGCTTCTAACTTGGAATAGATCAGAATGTCATCAATAAATACTACCATGAACTGGTCCACATACTGCCTGAAGACTATGTTCATGAGATCCATGAATGCAATCAGTGTGTTGGTCAAACCGAACGAAATTATTGTAAACTCAAAATGCCCATATCGAGTTCTGAAGGCTATCTTGTGTATGTCAGACTCTCAGATCCTCAATTAATGATATCCTGACCTCAGATCAATATTAGAGAAATGAGTGGCTCCCCTCAATTGATCAAATAAGTCTTTTATTCTGGGCAACGGGTACTTGTTCTTAATCGATACTTGGTTTAGCTTACGAAAATCAACACAAAGTCTCATGGATCCATTGTTTTTCTTTACAAACAGCATTGGGGTTCCCCATGGTAACTCACTAGGTTTAATAATCCCTTCTCATAGAACTCATCTAATTGTGTTTTTAGCTCAATAAGTTCTACCGGTGCCATTTTATAAGGCAGAATGGCTAAGGGGTCAATGCTTGGATGTACTTCAATCTTGAATTCTACCTATTTGTGTGGTGGTAGTCTAGGTAGGTCATCTGGGAATACGTCTGCATATTCATGTACTATAGGTATCTCATATATTTCTCTAGGTTTTTTAGCATCTTCTTCTAACAACTGTTTGAAGTCCTCTTTTATTTTAAACAATGCAGCATAACTGCCATAGGACTCATTGGCAATCTCTGCATATTCCTATTTATCGTAAACATGTTTCCAGAAGGCAACATCACAATCACCCTCTGCTTTTGACAATTTATCTTAGCTTGACATAAGGTCAGCCAATCCATACCCAATATGACGTCATACCCATAAAAAAGAAGTGTACTAAGATTAGTTGAAATCAGTTTATTCCCAAATCTAAGGTCACATTTATAATATCTCATAGAGTTAACTGTGGCTCATATGGGTGTGGCTACATGTAATGTCATAGGCAATGGGTTTGTTACAAATTGTAATCTATCTACTAAACATTCAGAAATGAAGGATTGGATAGCACCAAATTTAAACAAGACTTTCACAGCAACATTAAACAAAAGAAAAGCACCTTCTACTGCCTGTGCATAATTAGCATGGGCATTAGTAGCATAGAGTCGAGCCTGGTTCTATCCTCGGCCTTGATTTTAGTTCTACCAATAGTTCTGTTGTGGTTGGGGCTGTGACTGTTGCCTCTGTTGTGGACGACCATCTTGTCCACACGTGTGTTGTTGATGAGGAGGAGCTGGAGCTCTATTAGGACAGTTCTGGGCAATATGTCCCCTCTGGTGGTGTAAGAAGCATAACCTTTGCCTCTTTGCCTGCTCCCCCTGCTCGTCCCTAGCACGATCAGTCCGTGCCTATTTTGTGCCTAATTTTGATTCTAAGGCGCTCGGTGCCCATCATGTCTGTTTTGCCTCTTCTGTGAGGCTCTTGCCACTTGTTCCGGCTGTGACCTTTTCTGTCTGTTCCTTAGAGCTTGTTCATACTCGAGATCTCACTCAATCAACTACACCCTTTCCATCATTTCTTTAAGGGTGGTCAATCTCAGAGGATGTATTATTTTTTGTATTTCTACCTTCAGTCCTTCGAGAAACTTATTCGCCTTGGATTGTTCATCTCTTATCAGCTCTAGGACAAACTTGGATAGTTCAATGAATGTATGTTCATACTCAGCCACAGTCATATTCTTCTACGCTAGTCAAATGAACTCCAACTAAAGCTGTTTTTGCCATTACCATGGAGAAAAAGCGCGAATAAAATAGAGTCTTAAACTATTCTCAAGTCATAGTATATACATCTGTAGCAGGATCATTCATAACCATATCCCACCAATGATAGGTGGGTCCTTGAAACTGGTGCACTGCTAATGCAACTCTCCTGATGCCAGTTGCCCCTAAGGTATTCAAGGTTGTTCATCTCAGTGAACCACTTATCAGCAGCTACATGATCAGCCATACCCACAAATGTACTAGGTCGTAGCTTCTAAAATTCTATCAATAGGTTCTTTTGTTCTATATCATCCACAATCAGTTAGTTTTGTGCTATTGGACTATTAGGTAACAGAGCCTGATGAACTTGGGGCTGATGCTGTAGCTGTACTGGTGGCGTATTCTAAATTTGTGCTAGATTTCTCGTGAGTTGTTCTACTACTTGCTGAGCAGATTCAGCTAACATGTATGTGGTCATCACTGTCCCAACTAGAGCTGCTGCCACTGGCACTCCATTCTCCCTCTACCATAACTAATTGGTATTTTCATCTTTCGTACCAGTACCTATTGTCTTGTCATTATCTACAAGCCAAAAATCATTTTAGTATACCTCAGTTCAACATGATATCAATAAGGAAAATTTCAATATAGAAGAAGAGTCATAACTTTATCTTAATCTTATCTGGTTTACACAAACCCCTTTATCTTAGAATCCGTATACTAAATGCTTTTGCAGCTTGAGATAAGTGTCATTTTTCATAACTTTGTTCATTATTTGTGATCCTATTGTCAGAGCAATTCTTCTCGCATCATTAACGATATCATGACTCTAGATCATGTCTCTATGTTCTCGGTATGTTCAGCGACCTATTAGTTTCTTTTTCTAAATGTGAAGTTTGAAGTTTTCAAGGCCTCATGTTTGTTTTGGATACAGGATTTTTAGTATGATATAACAGTGTTCAAAATTTTAACGTCAAGAAGCATGCAAACAACCATTCAATCAACACACAATTTACGTTAGCATAGTTTAACTATCTCATAACACTTTTGCCCAGCGACATAGGTTTCCACTCAGAAACCTTACTACACCCAAACAATTTTGCAAATGTATCAATGACTAAGGCATTCTAAGTCTCACTATACTTGACCATGCCATACCACCAAACATAGGAAAATAAGATCTTCCAAAGTCACCGACCATTCACCAACCGTGGCCTATCAATCACCAAGTCTAGAATTCCTCCATGTCCCTAATTCCTATGCGTCTCGTACCATGCACAAACCAGAGACACAGAATCGTCCCAATCTTGTGTTTTGACCAAACAAGTGTTTCGTTATTCACACATTTTCAGTTTCTAACTTATGTCCTAAAAGTTTTATTTATGATCCACTATGATTCCTTGGCAACACCCAAGTATTTACTTATAGTATCTTTTCCTAGACCTAAGGTATTGATACTTGGCTGAGTGGTTCCTCTGTTGAACCCACAACCATCATCAACTTCAGGTACCACCATTAGTATCTGAATACACATCTAGCCTCATACCCTGCGATCTAAGCTCTCATCTCGCCTTTGGCATCCCCTGCCTAGGCTTTCTCTCTCTTTTCGCCTAGTGTTCTACTAACTAAGCTTTGATACCAACTTTGGTATTAGAGTAATATCTAACTTAGTACTCTATAACCCAAGCTCTCATCTAGGCTAATAACCTATTGACTAAGCTCTGATACTAACTTTGTAACACTCCAGTTCTTGGTCCTGTGTTTCTGTCACGCATGGAGGGACGTACCATTAAATATCTGTACACATGTCATCTACCAAGAACCTGGACGTTACTTTTCTCACATTCAATTCTCATTAAACACCATCTGGACACACCAAATCTCACATATAAACAATTCATCAAACTCTTGGACTCACCAAGATTTATCTCAACTGGAGACAGTTCAAGAGATAATAAGAATCATAGACTCAATAATTTAGCAAAATAAAATTTGTTACAAAGTTTTCAAATAAGGTTTGAAAATCTGGCCCATGCGGCCCAACACCATATCCTAACCAACACTAACATAAAAATTACAATGAAAGGGAAGGGGACATTTGTCTAGTCTAAACCAATGCACTTCAATAACAAAAAGGAAATCGACTAACAACCTCAACCATGAGGTAGCAACTAAATCCTATACTCAAATTGCACAGTGGATAATACACAGTACATCCATAGTATTATTCAAATCAAAATATCAAATATGCAAACACTTAGCAAACATTAGTGTTTCAACCATTAAATTATTCAACAGTCGTTAAATTAGATCGAAAGGTTTAACCCCAGTATTCTCTTATCATCGTTATATCAAGAAAAATGAAGAAAATGCACTGTATGCCAGATTCCTAAGGCTAACGGGGCACACCCATTACCCAACCCTAAGACTAGGGTCACACCCATCGCTCCGTAACTAGAGAACTAGGGTCATAGCCATCATTTTGTCATCGGTAATGAGGTGCTAACCCATCATTCCATTAGCGAGAACACCCACAATGATCTCCCGTGGACCGCTGGGCCAGTATGTGGTTTGAATCTTTAGTTAACTTACTTCAATTATACACAATAATTCATTGTCATCGTGCTTATCATCTCAAAATAGAACATAACAAATGAACATGTAATTTCAAGCATGCATGTAATCTCATATCATGAAAGCGAGTAAACAACAAGCATGAATACATTAAACATGTTATACATCATTCATATACAACAAAAGATATCACAAAATCAAAGTAATGTTTGAATATACCCTAGCATGCATTTAGGAATTCAAATTAAACAAATAACAATCATGTTCAATATTTAAAACCTAAATAAGACTAGGGAGTAGGGTAATCATCTCCACCTGTTATTTCGCTCTGTTGGTCATCATTTTTGCCTTGATGATTTAGAATCTTCAACCTAAGATCTGGTACATCCTTAGGAATTGAAGTATTCATTGTTATCGAACTATAGTACAATGATCCCCTAACCTATAAGGCATATGATGTGCACGAAGGTCATAACTGTCATGTACTATGATGTTTTTCCTCTGTGTACCGCAGTAGAAGAGGGTACTACTACAATAACTCATGTGTGTTCCTAAAACTCAAAAATAGGGTTCAGAACACATCATTGCGGTCGTAGAATCGGCGATACACATTACTGAGGTCTGTTATCACAATGACCAGAGAGGATTTCACATGAACAATGTATTACCGCGGTTCGTTACCGCGATTTAAAAATTGCATATTTGTGAAAGTTTCCTTCCTCTCCTATCATTCACAATGATTCAGTACACTAATAATAGACTTAACACAAGCATTATACTGAATAAAACGTATTATACCTCAATTCCAAATGCGCCTTCCTTCATTCCCTTCTAAAGAGTGTTTCAAACACTTCCAACTAGCTATTAAATCAAGGGAGCGTGCATCTCCTTAGAAAACGCAAACCAATGATGAAAACACATGTATACCGTGTGAAACAAATGCCTTACCATGTATGTAATCCGTTTATTCAACCCCAATAGTCAAACTCTTTTCCAATATGCAGTTCTCCTTCATTCTTTGCTTGAGAAGCTAGTTGGAAAGGGTTGAAATAGATTAAGAACACTCTAGAATCCTTTTGGGAAGAAGAAGGGTCGATCTGTGGCGGCTGGGTAGGGTTTCTGTGTGACTGTGCATCCGAATGACTAAGAAATAGGGTTTCTCCATACAAATTGCACATATATATAATTTTCACGTATTACTACGATAATGACTCCAATTACCACGGTAATCGCACGATTAACACATTGAAAATTAGGGTTTTCGGTGCATTACTGCAATAGGCTACAATGGTAACCCGAACACATAAATTTTTATTTTGTTCAAACATTATTGCGGTAACCAAAACGATGTCATTTTTCACTCATTTCTGGTTCTTTTGAGCATTATCGCGGTAATTCAATTCATTATCACGGTAATTAGGGCATTCTGTTATTTTTCGTCTCTTCATGATATTCTCTAAATTTTCTATTAATTTTTACATTTATTCCAAATTTATTTCCATTTGTATTTCATGATAGTGAAACATTTATAATTTTTCAAATTATTTATTTAATTTATTTCACATTTGAAACTCCCAAAATTCTATAATTTGTTCATTGACTTTTGGGATATTACAACTATAAATAAACTTATGTGTTAGGTTTGTCGTTATTGAGTTGTTGATTCTAATTGTTATTGACAATCAGAGCAAAGTGGAGAGCAGAACGAGGGAGAAGACGAAGAACAAGATCAAATATATAGAGTATGACCTTTTGATTTGTTTAATTCATTGTGTTGTTAAATAGATATGATGTCTAGCTATGTTATTTTGATTTCTAGGATGTAATTTAGATTGTAGGACGTTTTGATTTTTTATTTTCATTAATCTATTCCGAGTTATTATTTTATACTCTATGATCTTAACGCTTTTTATTGAATGGCCATCTATCAATTAATTTCAGATTGTTGAACTAACTCGAGATAGGTTTAACAATTGGATAATCAAAATATAGACCTAGAAGGATCAATTGACAAAGAGGTTGTTGATTCTATAGGAGGTTGCACTTAACTACTGCGTTTATTGCATTAATTTATTAACTGTATGCATCAAGAGAGGGTATTAGGGAAGAGACTAATAGGTATTAAGGCACCTCGAGAGAGGGTTTTGATAATTAGTGTTATAACCAATAAAAACAAGAATTAGAGTAATTAAAATAAAGATTAAAAGTGAATACATTATATTTTACTATCTTAGAATCCTATTTGATACAGTTTTAAAATCAGCAATTGTTTATTTTCCTTTTGATTTCTATTTAACATATTAAAACCTCAATTTGAAGCCTTAGTAAAATTAAGACTAAAATTAAATTGGGAGTTGAGATTATTAACTATAAACTGTTTCCTGATAATGATATCTAGTATCTTACATTGTATTACTATTGTGATCATGTACACTTGTAGTGATCTCAACACTATGTTACTATCATGGAGAGATGACCAAAAAAGTTAGATTCTTAACCCTACATCAAGGGGGTATTTTAGTATGATAGTAGTTTTAGATTTTTTTTTTTTTAATTGTCTCTTACGCACCAAACTTGATTGTTAATAAGTAGGGAGACGATGGATTTCTTCTGTGATGGTTTGAGGCTAGTGATAAAGTTGACCATATTAGTGAATAAGGAAGAGAGATTCAACAATATGTATAGGAGAGCTCTAAAATTTGAGTTGGCTTTGAAATGAGACCAATCAGTTTTGTAGTTTGGACTGAGCAACATTCCAGAATTATATGCTCCATGTAGTAGTCAACCACAGTAGTTGTGGATCCATCCTAAAGCTTAAAACAATGAGCTTTTAGGGTGCCAGTATCACAATCAAGAAGTTGAGGTTGAAGCGATAGGATCACTTATTATAGGGTGTCAGGTATGAGTTATTAAATGCATGTCACTATATACAGGGCATCATAGATCTATTATAGTTGAGGACAACTAGGGCATAATCAATGTCCTAACACCATCACGCAATCTATTATTGCCCCAACTTATTATTAAAGAGAGGGCATAACCAATGATTGAGTAAGACTTAGAAGCTACCAAGATACGATGGAAAGTAATGATTTTTTATTTATAATATACCTATGTATGTATTGATCAATGCTAGTTCTTTGCTTTTATTTATGTTAGCATGTTATAGACAGATTGAGACACATACCAAATAAAGCCAGTGCACAGTTGATACTGGACACTGTTGTTGAGGAAAGGATATACCCTAACATAATATATGAGAAATCTCAAACTGGCGGATCATGAGATAAGTGTTAACCTTAAGGTCTTCAAATTTTTGGAGTTCGATGTCATTCTAGGGATGGGTTGGCTAGTTGCATACCATGCTTATATTGACTACCTTGATAAGAAAGTAGTCTTTCAAATTTTGGGGCACTCAATTTTTGAGTTTCAAAGTGGAGCCTCAGTTAGTCCTAATACTGGGAATAAAATGATAATTCATGATAAGATATTAGCCAATATGATCCCTAAGGAAGAAAAGTCATATGGGTCAAGGCGAAAAGATATTTCAATGGTAATTGAGTTCCCTAATGTGTGTCCTCTCAAAAGATAGATAGACTTTATCATCAAGTCGTTACCCAGTACCAAGCCACTTTTGATAATTTCATATGAGATGGCGCCCAAGAAATTGCAAAAATTGAAAGAACAACTTAGTGAAGAAGGGTTTCGTTACCCTTAACATGTCCATGTGAATTCTAGTGCTATTTGTGAATAAGAGAAATGGGAGCTTACAATTGCATATTGAATATCAATAACTAAATCGATTGTCAATCAAACACAAATATCTATCTACTCCCTTACATTGATGACTTGTTTGACCAATTGAAGGATGTCAAGGTGTTTTCGAAGATCACTTGTAATATAGATGCTACTAGTTGAGAATCAAGAAGAATAATGTGTGGAAAACAACCTTCAAAACTCATTACATGCATTATGCGTTTCTAGTGATGTTGTTCATGGACTTGATGCAAATGTTATGCAGGCAGTACCTTAATTAGTTTGTGATTGTTTTTATTAATAATATATTCATATATTCGAGGTCTCATGAGAAGCACGCTCAACATTTGAGGATAGCAATACAAACATTAAAGGAGAACCAATTATACGCTAAGTTCGTCAAATTCAAGTTCTGGTTGACATAGGTGAAGTTTTTGGGTCATATGGTGAATGTTGATGAGATTTTTGTTGATTTATCTAAGGTCAAAGTGCTTATTAGTTGGTCGAGATCCATTATAGTGACATAGGTACACAATTTTCTAGGATTAGCTAGATATTAAAAGAGATTCATGCAAAACTTTTCTTCAATAATTGAACTATGACTAGACTTACCTAGAAGAATATATCCTTTGAGTGGAATGATGATTGTGAGAATGTGTAACACCCCCAGCTCCCGATCTTTCTTACATACGTCATAGGTGACGTGGTGGTCTCGTAGTTTGAGACGTCATTTCTTCCGAGTGCAGTCAGTCCTGCTTTCTATCTGAGAACTGGGGATATTACTTTTTCTTTTTCTCATTTATCTGTTAGTTTCAACAGTTCATATCCAAGGGATAAAATATAAATACAATAATCTGAAAACATTGCTTCATTATCAGAGTTATGAATAATTTTGTGGGTTCCATAAACATCTTTTGATAATACAAATATTACTGACATTTGACATAATCAAGCCCTACAATACACATCATTTTCTA
>JAJIYU010008281.1:0-18159 GCA_030144865.1 Tinospora cordifolia | reverse complement strand
GTCGGGGGGGGGTGGTGTTGGGAGTATAGAGTATCAGTGACCATACATGGGAACAACTGAAAATCTGTGTGTATCCTAAAGGTAAATGGCTGACAGCTTCTCATATCAATTGAATCTTATCTTTGGTTAAAGTAGGGTAAAGAACCTTATCTCACTTTTTTCTTGATGGGTCTGTAGTTTTTATAGCCCCTTTATATTTTTTTTTCCCAAATGCCAACAATCTTAATTTGGCATCCTGGATGTGTGAAATCAGTTTTAAGGTCTAACAATGACCTCAACTAAGAAGCTTGCTTATTTTTCAAAAATTGTTTAAATGTAAATTAAGGACCTATTGTTGCCGACCTTGGTGAGCTTCAGGATTTTAACAATTTGGCTATATTTCTTCCATTTTCTTTTGAGTTTTTTGAACCGGAACTAAGGCAGCGCTTGTTGTTGACAAGCTTAGTTTACTTTGAGGCGAACAGCTTCTGATTTTTTTTTTTTGTTTAGTTAGTTTAGAGTTTTGGATGCCATTTTTCAATTCATTACTTTGAAGGTGGCGTTAGTGCTTTTTGGACGACTCTTTTCAGTTGTTAGGATCCCCTCTCCCTCGTACAGGACCAACCTACGTACCTCAACAAGTTGCAATGCACAGATCCATCATATGTCTGGTAATTGTCGTGGGTCACACTAGGGTGAACAAAATATATGAAAGCCAATCAACCCATATAAATCTCATACATAGCAAATCCCTAATTATCTCTTAAAATATTTACTACAACCAGTTTTATATCTATGCGGCATAAAAACTGCATAAGTCCAAATAACTAATTAATTCCAAAATAACTTACACTCAAATATAATAATTTAGAATTATTTGACTATCTAAAATTTCCAAAATTTAGATATTATTTTATATTATTTATTTTTGCGTTTTATTTATTGATTTACATCTTATGGTCAGGTTTTTTTTTTTTTATTTTTTATTTTTTATTTTTTATTTAAAAGATAACCATGAAAGGTAGCCAATAGTCCAACATTCCGAAATTTTGAATTACCTTTCAAATCATTTTATGAACTTTTACCAAGAAACTATTGGTTATTTTTCATCAAAATCATATAGTTAAATAAATTAGTTTACCGCATCACGAGGAATGTAAGTTAATTAAATTTAACGTGCATTAAACAAATGAATCATACAATCCGTGCTTCCATGGACTTTGATCTTTAGGCACACTTTAAAACCTTCTCTCAATGCACCT
This sequence comes from Tinospora cordifolia, assembly GCA_030144865.1. Classification (NCBI taxonomy): domain Eukaryota; kingdom Viridiplantae; phylum Streptophyta; class Magnoliopsida; order Ranunculales; family Menispermaceae; genus Tinospora; species Tinospora cordifolia. The sequence goes on along the minus strand of JAJIYU010008281.1, from coordinate 16,918 downwards.
TTGATCTCCTTGGCAGCCATAAGGTTTTAGAGAGGTACAGAATAGTTTAAAATAAGTGGAAATCCAGTTTTATACGAAGAACTTTAAAGTAAGAGGGGTTAAATTCATTCTCTTAGTGGCTTTGTTCATCTTAAAAAAGAATGCCTAATATTTTTCAATAATGCCCATGCATAAAATAATTAGTTTACCCTTTATTATAGCTCTATTTATCCATCAAAATTTTACCTACCTAACCCTAAATGGTCCCACCAAGCACAGCTAACGGTCCTACTTTTCTGATAATACTTTGGCTATCATTTTTTCAGTAATACAAGAATTGCACTGTATAATGTGTACGTATCAATTTTTGTAATGTTGTAGTGTCTTTTATTTGTAAGCTTTAACAATAATTTTTCATTCTCCATTTTTTAGGTTAGGGCATTCATTTGAATCAATTTTTGGTCTAATTTATTAAGAAATGACGCAAGAAACTGATTTTACTAGCAATATAGATGACAATGAGTTGATTTTTTGTGACATTCCAGTGATACTTACATGTTTATTTTGAAATAAATTGCCATCTGTCTAGCTCCTGTGTGATCGAGACTCGTGACATGTATCTCAACCTTGTCTGGCTAAGACTTTGACTATGGCCTTCAATTCATTCATCTTTTTTTCTTGACTAATTAAAGTTTATTTAGATGATTTTAGGTTAAAGAACAATACACAAACATTATTGTTCTTATACAGAACAATTTATACTAGTAAAAGCATTCTATATGAGGATGAAAATGATTTCATGGATACTAAGAATGATAAAGATGAATGAGTTCATTATTACTATAAAGAACTTAGATGTCAGAGTAAATGATAGACAAACAAACGTAAATCTTGTATGTGAAAGATATGGTTCATATAAGAGAGGAAATAAAGAGTCAAAAGTTGATACTCAAGGTAATAAGAGGCGGAAAGGTAGATTCAAAACAAGAGCTTAGAATATGGTTGTGCTTTTTTATTACATGGAAAGAATTCAAGCGATGTGATATGAGCTTTAACAATTGCTTGTGGCAACTACAACTATGAGTCGGCAAAATACCTATAAGGATATTCATATTCTGGTAGGTTGGATACCAACGAGATTGTTGTGATGTTGCAAATGACAAAGAGTAATGCACGTCTTAGAGAGATCCTAATAACATTTTTCTTTTTGAGAAGACATTAGAATATATAAATATATAAAATAAAAGGTGACGCTTGATGAGAAATTTGACATCAACCAAGCTACAAAGATTGCAAAATGTTACACCAATTTTCCACCCAGTCCCCAAAACAATATCCTTTTCTAAGTTTGGTAGGGATGATCCATGTACAAAACAAAATGACGGATCTTTCCCAACTACTAAAAACAAATTTACATATATCAGAAAACAACTCACTATTTCGTTCTTCCCACACAGAAAAGCCAAATTGCAAACATTATAATTATTCTATAGTTACTAATTTTCTTGGGCCCATTATATTCTTCGCCCTGCCAATCTCCTTCTCGCAACATTGGATGGATGAGAGGACACTTCCGTTGCCATTTTTGCCAAATTTCAGCTAGAAAGCTGCAGCTGTTGAACACGTGCTGCGTTGTTTCCTCAGCTTGCCTACATAGACAACATATGGATGGATGAAGATACAGATTGAGAAACTTTTTTTGCATAGTTTCTGAACTATTTAACTTGTTTAGGAATATAAGCCAAACTAGGATTTTGGCTTTGTATGGGGCTTTAGTTCTCCGGGGGGGGGGGGGGGGGGGGGGGGGGGGGGGGGGGGGGGGGGGTTTTTATGGCTGGCCAGATATTTAAAGAAGGAATTTACAGTGAAGACAACATTTTTATCCTCAGTCCATTTGAGCCTGTCTGGTTCATATGAGATTTGAACTGTCTGCAGCAAGTTGATGAGATTCATAACATCTTGGATGTGTTCCTCTCGGATGTTTCTACTGATGTGCAGATTCCAAGCAATGCCTTCTCTTTCCTCTTGATCCTTCTGATTGTAGAATTCTGACACTATAGCATTTTGCTTCCCAAAAAAGTCGGTAGAGAGTTGGGAATATGTCTTTAAGGTTGTCAGTGCTGCACCATTTATTCTCCCAAAACCTAGCCGCATCTCTTTTACCCACTTTCCATCACACTTGAGATCGAAAAGTAGGGTACAATGTTGCAATGGATTTCCACGGTGATTTCCTGTTACTTTTCCTGTTTACACCTGCTTCCTTTCCTTGAACAAGATGTCCATGTATGCTTTTGACTATATGGGCCCATAATGCCTCTACTTGTTTGCACATTCTCCACAACCATTTTTCCATTAAGGCCTTATTCTGGTTCACTATGTTTCCTCCCCCAGCCCTCCTTTATGAACTTTTTGGCAGACTCTGTCCCATTTAACCCGATGTTGTCGCTTCTCCTTACCTTCCTGTTTCCATAGGAACCGTCGCATGGTTTGCTCAATTTTGTTAGCAACGCCTTTGGGGACTTTAAACATGGATAGGAAGTAAGTCGAATTGGCCTCCAAGACTATTTTTAGTAGAAGGAATCTGCCCCCTCTAGACAAGTAGTTCCCTTTCCATCCTTCAACTCTCTTAGAGATTGTTTGGTGTATTGAATTCCAAAATTTTGATGTGTTGGGATTACCTCCTAGAGGCATGCCTAGATAAGAAAGATGTAATTTGCCTTTTGAAACTTGAATTTTCTCAGCCATGGCTGCAACCATATGTTTGTCCACATTAATTCCAGCTAGTTGACTTTTTGCCATATTGATGGATAACCCTGAAACAAAACAGAAAGCGTGCAGGGCTTCCATAAATGTCTCTGCCTCCATACTATCATTTTTCATGAAGATCAAGCAGTCATCTGCAAATAGAATGTGGGTTAGTTGGATATCATCCTTCTCTATCCTCAACCCCTCAATTTTTTGCTTGGCCATCGCTTTTTCCATGATTCTTGTAAAGATGTCGGCTACTAGAGTGAAGAGAAATGGGGAAAGAGGGTTTTTCCGTAGCCCCTTTGGTCCTCTAAACTTACCCCTAAGTTTGGCATTGATGAAGCAAGAGTAGGTTACTGAGATTAAGCAACCTTGAATCCATTTTCGCTATTTGATACCAAAACCTTTTGCCATCATCACATAGTTTAAGAATCTCTATCTCACTGAGTCATAGGCTTTGGCAAAGTCAACTTTAAGAATGAGCCATTGCTTCTTTTCCACCCTATGTTCCTCCAGCACTTCATTGGCAATGAGGATAGCATATAAAATCTGTCTATATTTCACAAAAGCCATTTGCTGCTCACTGATTGTCTGCTGCAGAATGATCCTTAGCCGATTGGCTAAAGTTTTAGCAATGATTTTATAGATGCTGGTTATCAGGCTGATTGGTTTGAAATTTGCTTTGACTGAGTTGTGTTTCTTTGTTATGAGACAAATGTAAGTCTCATTCAACCGTTGATTGATTACCTTGTTTCGATAAAATTCTGTCATGCAGGCATATATGTCCTGTTTAACTGTCTCCCGTTCCTTATGAAAGGAGGTCATTGTAAAGCCATCTGGGCCTGGGGCCTTGTCTCCATCGCAGTTGTAAACAACTTCTTTAATTTCCTCCTCTTCAAAAGGTCTCTCGAGCCACTGACTAGCCTCTTTTGTTATACCGCACCATTCAAGGCCTTCGATCCACCAATGTCTATCACTGAGTTCTTTGAAGGTGGTCTCAAAGTGATTGGTAATAGCTTCTTTGATTTGGTCTTCCTTATCGAGGATGTGGCCTTGAGCATTTTTCAATCTAATAATCATTATTCTCGACTTCCTAAGGGTTAGGATTTTGTGGAAGTATTTGGAGTTCACGTCCCCTTCTTTGGCCCATTTAATCTTTGCTCGCTATCTAGCCTCCTTCTCTATACAACATTCCAATCAGTGAATTTTTGTGACTGCTGCCTTTCTCTTTTCCATGATGTATGGGGTTTGATTCCCAAACTCCAAGGATAAATGAAGCTGGCGAAGCTCCTGAACAAGACTGTCCAGTTTAGTTTTCTCCTGAAGCTGTTGGCCTTTGCTCTAGGTTTTCAGTCTTTCTTTTAGCTGCTAAAGCTTAATCATACACTTACAACCTGCCCATCCTCTAGTATTGTGTTCAGACCAAACTTTATTCACTAGCTCCTTGAACTCGAGATGATTTAACTAGCCATTTTCAAACCTGAATGGAGTGGGTCCCCATTTTATATCTGTGGTGTCAAGAATAATCGGCCAATGGTCTGAAACAGTTCTTTCCAATCCCTAAATTTTTTGACTTGGATATTTTTTCACCAGTAAATATTGCCCAAGAATCTGTCCAGCTTACAGGTTCCTACCATTTCTCCACGTAGACTTGATGTTTTTCATGTCAGGTTCCTTTAGGGAAAGGTCGTGAATCCAATCTTCGAATTGGGACATTTGGGAAGTGGTGTACTGTCCATGAAGATTCCTCCCCCATTTCTCATTATATTAAAATCTCCTCCCACACACCACAGGCCATGGATGATAGCAAAAATAACAGCCAATTCAATTAAGAAGACCTCTTTATCTTGGTTATTGCAGGGTCCGTACATTGCTGTGAACCACCATTTCTGGTCACCTTTGTCCTTTATCTTCACGGTCAGTGAAAATCGACCCTATAATTTCTTCGAAATAGTTAGTCTTCTGGAATCCCACATGATGATGATGCCCCCAGCCGATTCTGTTGTTGGAAGGTCAACTAGTCAATGAAAGAAAGAAAGAAATTCAATGAATGCATCAACTTTAAGGATCGTTTACAATGCAAGGCCAAAACAGAGATTAATAGAAGCTGGGGGTAGGTTGTAGATATAACAACTTTTACATTTATTAGATGGAGTGTAATATATCGAGTAATACAAGTGTGAAGTGGAAGTAATGTGGTCGAGGATAGTTTTTGGGCTCATTCTTGTTCAATTGAGTTATTGAAGTATCTTTTTTTTTTTTTGAAGTTTTGTTAATTGATTGTACATATAAGACTAACATGTACAAATACCTTGTTCTACGTATTGTTACTAACATGTACAAATACCTTGTTCTACATATTGTTGGGGTTTATATCTATGGATATTCATTTTTAGTTGCATTTGAGTATATATCAACTGAGAAAGAGGATAATCTCAGTTGAGCACTAAAGAGATTAAAAGATTTTATGGATGGTTGGCTTGGCCCAAATGTGATTGTTGTTGACACAGACTTGGTCCTAATGAATGCAATTGTACATGTGTTTTCCAATTCTACTAATGTATTCTGTATATACATGAATATACTGGCTAAAAAGAAATAAATGTTTCAAGAGACTGATGGTTTCAAATAATTCCTTGTTAAGTGGATTGTCTTAGTAAACATTTTAACAAATGATGATTACAACAAAAAGCTTCAGATTGTGAAGGTTAAGTTTAATGTATTTGAGAATGTGTTTTTAATTTTTTTTTTTAAAAACTTGGCTGAACCTATTCAAGGAGAGGTTTGTGAAGGCTTGAACTTATGAGGTGATGTACTTTAAGAATATGACAATAAATCAGGTAGAGAATGCACATGCCTTAGTAAGGAGGTACCTTGAGTCTTTTTTTTTTTTTTTTGAAATAGAAACGAGAGATATATTAAAATATAGAAATATGAACATCGGACGAGGTGTCCATACAAGGGGAAGGCTACCTTACATATAACTTTGCAAAATTGAGGGCCATCCCCTCATCCATTCTCCTAAAGAGTACCCACTCCCCCATTTTGTATTTATCACCCAAGACGCGAACATGTGCATAGCTTTGTTAGATATACTACTACTGTCTATTCTAACATTTCTAAAAGTACACTTGTTCCTGGCCTCCCATACGGACGACCAAACGACATATCTAATCATACTCCAAAATCGAGTAAGCTTGTGAGGGACTGAAGCCGGGACTGAGAAAGAGAAGGGATCCTCTGACGGGGCTGAAATTGCAGGCAGAAGGGTTCTCCAATCTTCCCAAACCGATTTCAGAACATCAGAGCGCCAAAAAAGGTGTCCTACATCCTCCTCAGAATTCCTGCACAAACAACACCAAGAAGGTGAAATGCAGTAATTAGGCATTTTTAACTGCAATTCTGTAGCACAGTTTAATTTGCTTAGAGCAATTAGCCAAATTAAGATTTTGGTTTTTGTGGGGATGGGGGAATTCCATATATGCATATATCTGTCGGCTGGATTTGTCTCGTTATCAGTATCCGACTGAGTCACGAATGCCTCGTAGCAGGATTTGACGGAGAAGGTGCCTGTGTCTTCTTGGTCCCATTTCCAAGAGTCCTCTGATCCGCTAAACTGGATGTTATCCAGAATCTGTAACAATTCTGTGAGATTTTCAATTTCTTTTTCTTTTAAAGGTCTTCTGAAGTTGAAGTTCCACCCTGGCCCCAAACCGTTACTACTCATCTGCTGAAGAGAGACCATTGGGTTTTTCGTCAACCTAAATAGTCTTGGGTACACCTCTTTCATAGGCCTTTGTCCCCTCCAGATATCTTCCCAAACACGAATGGCGGAACCATTTCCTATGCTCTACTTTATGCAATGTAAGAATCTTGGGTAGATTGAGGCAATGCTCTTCCACGGGGACCTCCCCGAGACTCTGTTGTTAACCCCCGCTTCCATATCATTGTGAGAGGTCCCATCTATACTGGCGACGACTCTCCTCCAAAGGGCAGTCTTCTCTGTAGAGAATCGCCACAGCCATTTCGCAGCCAAGGCCAGATTCCTGATCTTCACGTTGCCTATCCCCAATCCTTCTCTATTCATCTATCTACATACATTATTCCAACTAACCAGGAATTGCGGTCTCTCTGTAGATTCCGCCTTCCAAAGGAATCTCCTGATACACTTCTCTATTTCTTTCCTAACCCTGACAGACATTAGGAACATTGACATGAAATATGAGGGGAGAGCCTCCAGAACAGATTTAATTAGGAGAAGTCTACCTCCTCTTAAAAGATAGCTTCCTTTCCAGCCTTCAATTCTACGTTTAACTACCTGAATCACCAGGTCCCAGAAAGAAATCCTTTTGCTGTTTCCTCCGAGGGGCATGCCCAGGTACTTGAAGGGAAGGTCGCCGGCAGTGATTCTTAGGATCTGCTCTGCTTTAGAAAGGTCAGCAGCAGTAAGGTTAATACCTGCTATTTGGCTTTTCTGCAAGTTTATCTTCAGACCAGAAATTAGGGAAAAGCTTTGCAGGGCTCCTTTGAGTAACCTCCAGCTGAGAACGTCATTATTGAGGAAGAATAAAGAGTCATCTGCGTAGAGGAGGTTAGTTAAATTGATCTTGTCTTTTCCCAGCTCAAAGCCTTTCAAACCTTTTTCCTCTGCCTTTTTAATGATGCCTTGGAAGCTGTCAGCAACTAGAACATATAAAAAGGGGGAGAGAGGGTCTCCTTGTCTGAGGCCTCTAAAGGCTTTGATCTTTCCTGTAGGTCTACCATTAATGAAGACTAAGTACTGAACAGAGGATAGGCATCCGGTGATCCAACTACACCATCTGTCGCCAAATCCTTTTCTTCTCAACACATAGAGGAGATAGTGCCATCTGACTGAGTCATAGGCCTTGGAGAAGTCGATCTTCACCACGATTCCTTCTTTATGTCTAGCTTTGTAATCCTCCACAGCTTCATTTGCGGTTAGGACCGCGTCTAAGATGTGCCTGTCCTTAATGAAGCCCATTTGCGATTCGGCGACTATATCTTTAATAACTTCCTTCAGCCTTTTCGTGAGGACCCTTGCTATGATCTTGTAAAGGCTGGTTACAAGGCTAATGGGGCGGAAATCTTCCACCTTTTTGGAGTTATTCTTCTTCGAAATGAGTTGGATATAAGTCTCATTCGTGCAGTTATTCACAGTTTCGGAGTCATAAAATTCCCTAATCGTGTTGAGGACATCCTGACGGAGTACTGACCAGTTCCTGTGGAAGAATAACATGGAGAAGCCATCATAGCCTGGAGCTTTTTCCCCGTCACCGTGGAAGACTGCCTCCTTGACCTCTTCTTCCGAAAATTCCCGTTCTAGCCATACGCACTGATATCTTGAGATAGGGTTCCACTCCAATCCTTCCACTACCCATTTTGGAGACTTTGGGTCAGAATAAAGTTGGGAGAAGTATTGAATAATAGTGTCTTCAATAACTGGCAGGGAATCAGTCACCCTCCCTTCGTTCACTTCTAAGCTTGATATAACTGCTTGACTTCTTCTAATTGAAAACGCTCTATGGAAGAAACTCGAATTGACGTCCCCCTCCTTTGCCCATTTAATACGGGCCTTCTGACGCGCCTCTCTTTCGATCCTAGTGTCCAAGATGTGCATCTGGGACCGAACAGAGGCCCTCCTTTCTTTAATTTCTCCCGAAGATCCCACCTCTTCGATTTGCTGATCAATGTCCTCTAACTCTTTTTTGAGACTGGAAAGCTTCCTTAGATCCTCGGAAGCGAAATTTTTGCTCCACCCCCGGAGGTCGCTCTTCAGATTCTTAAGTTTCTGCATAAACCTGAAGCCTTGCCATCGGAAGTCAACTGGTTTGTTCCAACTCCTCTCGAGGATATCCTTGAAATCTGGTCTGTTCATCCAATCATGGATGAAGCGGAAGGGAGAGGGGCCCCAAATTGCAGTCTGGGTATCCAGAGTGATCGGCCAATGATCTAATGTGATTCTTATCAGAGAGCATAGATTCGAAAAGGGGAACATGCTGTCACATTGAGCATTGACCAGGAATCTGTCCAATCTGGAAAGGGTGGCTGTTTCCCTGTTATTTGTCCAAGTGAACTTGGCGTTCCTTAGGTCGATGTGTCTCAGCTGCAGCTCATTGATTAGCTTGTCAAACTGAGCCATTGATGAGTCCAAGTAGTCCCCGTTGCTCTTCTCCTTGGGTCTTCTAATGGCATTGAAATCGCCTCCAATGCACCAGGGGCCAGAGAGGATCACTGAGAGGGCTGCCAGCTCGTCCCAGAACTCCTGTTTTTCTCTCTTTGTGTAGGGGCCATAGACTTTCGTGTACCACCATTCCTTCAGATCCTTCTCCTTGATCCTAATGGACTTGGAGAACCTTCCTTCAAAGTTGTCCGTCACCTCTATGTGTCTTCTATCCCAAGCTATCATGATGCCCCCTGCCGAGCTTGTAGCAGGGAAGCAAACCCATTCCACATGACGCCTTCTCCACAGATTAGAGATTAAATCGGCAGAACAACTTTGTTTTTTGAACTCTTGGAGGGAGATTATGTGTGGCTTAGCTCCCAAGATAGTGCGACGAATGAGATCCATTTTCTCGGGAGGACCGCAACCCCTGATATTCCATGAAAGGATCCGCATTGGGCCGTTACTTCCCCTGCCCTTGGGACCTTCCTATGGGGACTCGTCCAACTGAGAGAGTTAGAGGTTGATCCCTTGGAGGAATCTTGCCACTCTTCTAGCTCTCTTTCCTTCATCCTCCTCTTCTTCCGATTCCTCATTCGTGCCATTTTCCTCTGAACTCCTGCTTGTGACATCATCTTGATCTTCAGACTGATACTGGGTAATATTCTGGTGCTGGGTCTTGGAGTATCCTGCGCCTTCAGAAAACACCGTTAAGTAAGGGATAAAACATACCTTATCTTGGTGCAGGCTTGTTCCTTTGTGTCCAGGGTCCTCCTCTTCGTCAGAATCTCCGAGAAGTACGCGATCCTTATGCCTTCTCATCAGAGGGGTGCCTTTGGATGATTCATCAGAGACCTCTGCGACCTCCCTTTCTATCAGGACTTCTTTTCCTTTTTCCTTCCCTAAGCTGACCAACCCGAACCACTTATTCAACTGGCCCCCTGATCCTTTTTTTCTAGTGTAAGTGAGGAGATGGGCCCCTGTTAAGTCTTTGGATTTTGAGGAGAGGTACCTTGAGTCTTTTTAAGGTAATTTTATGATAACATGGGGTATAATAAATTTAATGCTTGAGTTATAACAAGTAGAGATCAAAACATCATTTGCAAAGATTTTGGGTATTATTTTACATAGATACCAAGATCCTGGGTTCACGTTATTGCATGTTTTCATCTTTAAGGTCAATTTAAAAGATTTGGCTAGAATTCCAACATATATAGAGTGTGAGGTTGGATTAATATTCTTGTGACGATGTGTTACATAAAGCACATAGACTTCTTTGTGCTCATGAGGTAGCAAGGTATCAACTCACTCAATTGTCATCCCATTGGATGATGTAAAGACTTCAAATACGTTATGTTATTAGAAAAAATTGCGGATAAGATAGAAAACAATGACGAATATAGAAGAGGAAAGAGAATGCAACAACTCTTAGAAATAATCCCTCCATCTATGTTTTTTATTGTTGCTCCTCTTTAAAAAATTAAAACAAAGGGAAGCTTAAAAAAATTGATATATCTACAAAGCAAGAACCTTCTTAATTTGAACGTGTTATATTTATTGGTTCAAGCTCTTCTTATGTTTCATTTATGACAAAAATTTTTGAAGAAGGTTCATAGGACTTGATTAAGGATGGCTTCGGGTTTAGGGGCGTTCATCAACCCGATTAACTCGAACCTTTTGGGTTGGTTTGGGTTGGGTTTTAAAGTATATTTGGGTTAGGTTGGGTTTTAAAATAGCTAACCTAAACGGTTTGGGTTGGGTTGTGGGTAACCCACAACCCGAGCTAACTCGACCCGAACTGAATATAACCCCTAAATTGTACAAACCCTTTCCTTGTTTCGCACTTTCAGTTGCTAACTCACAAAATCTAAATTGCAAACCATCGCAGCTGCTAGGCTCTCTCCTGGTAGTTGGTAAGCTCACACACAACAACACAATGACACGCATGCCGAGTTTGTACGTTCCCTGCTTCTTCCCTTTGTTGCTTCTTCCCTGCTTCTTCTTTTTTCTTCCAAATCTTCTTCTTTTTGTGGGTTTGCTGCTGTTGCTTCTTTTGTCTTCTTTCAGTTGCAGGTTGTGCATTCGATAGTTGTCAATCTACAGCTATCATTGCTCTTCTTCTTCCGACAGTCAATCTCTCTGTCACACCTCACTGCTGCTGCTTCTTTTTCTTCGTCTTGTGGCAATGGTATTGGTAGTTCCACTTCATTGCTTCTTCCCTGCTTCTTCCTTTTTCTTTTAGTTGTAGGTCGTGTGTTTAGCAGCCATGAATCTGCGAGTACTGCTTCTTCTTCTTCTTTCGACAACCACTCTCCTTGTCTTGCAATCTTGATCACAAACTTCGCCTTACCAGAACGCACAGATCTCTTCTGCTTCTTTCTTCTTCTTTTTTGGTTGCAGTTCACTGCTATTGCGTCATCTTCTTTGGTTGCAGTTCTCGTTGTTGCTACTGTATCTTCTTCTTTGGTTGCAGTTCTCATTGTTGTTAAAAGTCAGCCTGATAACCCAAATCGAGCCAAACTATTTGGGTTGGGTTGGATTTTAATATAGAATGGTTTGTGTTAGTTTTTAAAATAGAATGGTTTGCAGTTCTCATTGCTGCTACTGATCTTCTTCTTTGGTTGCAGTTCTCATTTCTGTTAAAAGTCAACTTGATAACCCAAACTGAACTGAATTGTTTGGGTTGGGCTGTGGGTTGACAGCTAACCTAAACCGATTCAACCCAAGAACACCCCTACTCGGGTTCTTTGGAGACATTTCATGTTAGGTGACATGAACACTTTCTTTATGTGGTTAATGTTAAGTCTGATGGTAATTATTGTTATTGTGTCATTGTTGCTAGTCTAGGTTTTGGGTAAGATGATTGGCAATAAGTGAGGGTAGATATGATAAGAGAATTAAGCTCTTTTGAAGCCCAATAGGCCAATATTTTTTCTTATTCTAGGATGCAACAAATCAAGATATCAGTGGACTGTGTTTGATCACCTTTAGATTAATGAATAACACTATATGATATGAATTTATTAGTGTCAAATACTTTTAATATGGTGCTACTTCTTGTTTCAAGTGACCAGTGCATGTCATTCTTTTCTCATGTTCCCTGAGAAATGATGCTTCGCTGAGAAATGATGCTTCTCTTCTTCAATCATGAAAAATGAACAAGATAAGACACTTTGCGAGGGTAATCAACTTGTAATTTCCTTGTTTGATTTTTTTTATTTGTTATTGATTATGCATTATATGATATTTATCATTCTTTGCAATTTTTGTTAAAGCCAAATTCTCATGTTCCACTAATTTCAAAAGAGTGACACGCAGATCAGTACTCCCAAGTAAAAGGTTAGGCTACCTGCTATATTTTTCTAGACACATACGATAAAAAAGATGCACAAAGCAAACATGATTTAGATACCAAAATTGTAAGTCTCATTACTCCATAGTGTATAAGTTTTTTGATGTAGATACTGTAAATGCATTATATTGTAAAAGAATTTGTTGGCTATACCATAAAAGGTTTTTTTGGTTAATGATGTAAAAGGCGTTTCGGGTATATTATAAATGGATTGTTTAAAGTATGTATGGGTATAAATGCATTGTTCGATTCATTCACTTAATATTTTGTTAATTTACTTTCTTAATTGCACCAAAACAACCCAAATAATTGAGCTTCGAATCGTGCTCTCGATTGAAGAGGATCAAGATCCATTCATGAATCTTGGGCTAAGGTAGACGAGACTTTATTATGGATCTTGAGCCAAGGTAGTCGAGACACAATAGTGGGTCTCAGCTAATTGTGATCAAAACTAAAGAATGGGTCTCAGCCTATCTGGTCGACACCAAGAAACCTTGAGCCTTATAATTTTGTTTGTTTGTTTTTGTTTTTTTTCTTGTGTGGGACTTAAGCATCATGACCACAAAAGAATATACATTAAGACAATAATCACATATAATATTCTTTTACATTTGTTGTTCAAGGCCTTTATAAAATAATTACTGTAAATTGCTACAACTTCCTTATGACATATGTAGTGTTCTTTTAATTATTTCACAAGACTGTGCACTTTCTTGTACAAAACTTTTGAATTGGTTGTGATGATCTGACATAATCCGACATTGTGGGCTCGAAGACGTATTCGCCTCATCAACGGTATCAGAATGACTTGTCCAGTGAATGTTAAGCCCCGAGAGCACATTTATCATGGAGTCCACATAGTTGATAGCTCATGGCAATGTTAATTGCTCTTTAGGCAAGGATCTTTATTGTAGCCCAATGTTAAGTGCATTCATATTTTGTTATCATGTAAAAATACAACTCTTAAATTCATACAATTGTAATTTAAATGATTAACATAAATAATGAATTTATAGTTGGATGACATCATTGTCCAAATTGTGGCTACTATGCTCAGTCTCATTCTCTAGGTTTTCAACAATAAGATGGGTCTTTGATGAGAACCACTCTATGTACCTTGGTGATGCATCCCATGGATGACATATCTCGTTCCCTCAAACCCTCGGTGCTAAAACATGGTTTTGCCACTTTTTAACAATTGTGGAATGAACATATGTTTCATCACATATTTACTTTCGATAATGTAACACCCACCGGAAATCCTACCGGGACTCTTACCCACGTCGTAGGGCCCACGTCATTGCGTGTCACTCACAAGGTACTGTCCCCTCCCCTTGGGGTTTTCCTCCGCCTTCGTGGAGATTCGAACCAAGGACCTGGGGCATAAATACCTTGTTCATTCCTCATCCATTCACAAGGTCATGGCATCATCGTCAAGACACCTCAGCACTTACTAACCAAGTGAATGATACCATCAAACTTGATCGATTTCATTGAAATCAAATTGCCCATCACTAGAATACAAAGGAGAATATGCATGCCACCAAGTATGATTGACATTTTATTAAATGAGAGGAGAAATGTGTTAGTCTCTAGATGCCACTTTGTAACACCCCAGCTCCTGTGTCTCTAACATACGTCATAGGTGACGTGGTTGTCTCGTAGATTGAGATCTCATTACCTTCGTGTGCAATCACTCTTGCTTTTTATCCGAAAACTGGGGATATTACTTTTTCTTTACGTTATCCATCATATCTGTTAGTCGCACCAGATCATATCTCAAAGTACAAAATGTAGTATAAATATACTTGCTTTGAAACAAAATAGCAATAACCTTGAGATCACACAATAAATGAAAGACATTAATTTATGATCAAAGTTACGAACAATTTTGTGGGTTCTATAGCCAACTTTTGATAATACTATCTGGCCTAATGATCGACATCTGTTAGGATTAAATATGATGGGTCATATGGCCTACAATTGAAAATAACAAATAAAGTTCATTTTCTGATATCCTCGTACTGTGAGGCACACTGCCACTGATTTACATTTGCTAAAAGCAACGTCTTCAATAGTCACCTAAAAAGAGTGAGTGGAGTGAGCTCAAGAGCCCAGTGGATCATACACAATACATCGATAGCACTATTTAAATCAAACACTGAACATGCAAACACTTATCATTCATTAGGCGTTTCAAACATTCAGTTATCAACAATCATTAATTAGATCAAAGGGTTTAACCCTGATGTTCTCTCATCATATTGGAAAAGACGAGGAAATTGCACTATATGCCATATTCCAATGGGATAGGGGCACACCTATTACCCAATTCGAGAATTAGGATTACACCCATCGCTCCATCACCAAAGAACTAGGGTCACACCCATTATTCTATCATTGGGAACTAGGGACAAGCCTATCGTTCCTTATCGCGAGAACACCCATAATGATCCCTCATGGACTACTGTGACGGTACTTGGTTCAACTCTTAATTTATCTTTGCTTGTGTATCAACCAGGATTTCATTATAAGCATAGTTACCATCTCATTATGTATAAATCATCATTATATAGTAATGTAATCATGCTGATCATATTGTAGAAACATGCCTAAAACAAGAATCATATCATATTATAAAGCATTACAAACATCAAGATGGACATATAACTCATGTTATTCTAGAATTCACATGTTTATATCATTCAGAAATCATTTAATCAATATCTTTGCATGCTTCTAGGCATTCAAACTGTGACGACTCATGTTTTGGTGTGCAAAATTTTTGAATACGATATATGCATTTTCTAGAATTTTTAATGGAAGTACAATGATTTACATCAATTTTTTTCAATTTTATATTATTTATTGGAGAAATGAGAAAAAAAAATGGAAAAAAATATGTGAAATTAGGAGGAAAATGAAATTTCTTGAGAGAAATAATTTTTGGGAGTAATTGTGGGATTTTTAGAATTTTTATTAAATTTTTGAACAATTAATAAAATTTTTTTGGAAAGAAAATATAATTTTTGGTAAATTATTCAATTTGAGGAGAAAATAATGAAATAAATGAGAATTTGATGAATAGTTGGGAATTAAATGAGAAAATGAATTTTTAGCAATTTTAATAATTTAAGAAAGGAAAAATAAGAATTTTCGTATCTATATATATGTATGTGGGGAAAAGAAGTAAAAAGAAAAAAAAAAAAAAGGGAAAATCGGCGCACGGGCCGAATTCGACCCGTGCGCCCCAATTACGGGTTGGGCCTGCGGCCCGACCCGGTTGCGTGCCAGAGCGTGGGCTCTGGCCCGCGCCTAGGCCGGCCCAGGCGCCCCACCCCTTCTTCTTCCACACGAGTTGCAGTATTTTTGGGCGATTTTCTTGATTTTTTTTTATGTATTTTCCAGCCAAAAACCATGGGAATCCATGGTTTGATGACCCATGGTTTTGAGCAACCAATAACAAGAGCCAACTGAGCATCCAACATGAAGGTTTGGAAGCCACATGGGTGGCCACGTGCCCTATTTTCATGCCATGCAAGAAGCTTTTCATGCAACAAAAACCCAAAATTTTGGCTAAGTCCAAAATTTCAGTTCTTGCTCCCATCTTCCAGACCTTAGATCTCTTTCGTTTCTCATCCAAACTCAGTGATCTATAGCTTGTTTTGAAGCTGATACCACCCACTACGAAGTCCCACAACTGGTTTGGCCAATCTTGAAGCCATCTGAGACAGAAATCGTGGAGAAGAGGTGCTATTAACAAAGTTCAACCCAGAAAAAACCAGAAAAGTTGTCTTGCAGCCATCTTTGGAGCTCTGGTTCCTGGACCATTTCAAGTCCGTTTGGGAGGTAAAACCCCTCTTTTTCTTACTTGTCTTGAGTACTTCCATGTACAAGTGGTAGAAATCAAAGAGTGAAACCCCCAACCTATTTTATAAGGCCATGAAACTGCCTATCTAGCTAAATGTTTTGACAGTTTCTGCAGAAACCAAGCAGCAAGACCAGATTGTGGACTTAGAAGTTATATACTAGCAAACATGCCTTGTTAGTTATGCATTGTGGACTTAGAGAAATTTTCAAAACTCTCATATACATATTATATTTTGGAGTTGGATTTAAGAGTCAAGGTGATAATGGTTGTTTGCTGTTATGACCGAGGCTTAATTAGTCAGGATTTCAGAGACTAAACTCTTGCAAAAAACAGCAAGAAATGACCTTGGATAAAATTAGAACTTAGGATAGATAGGCCCACAAAAACCATAGAGAACTTGATCATGAAATAATCTGTTGCATGAACAGAAAAGTAGGGGATTAGTTAACAGACCAAATAAAAGCAATTTGAGCTGAAATTTTGTGGAGAGGTCCCTGGATGAGTCTATAATATGTATACCAAATTTCAGGTCATTCTGAATTAGGGAAGTAGGCCAATTAATCCACTAAGTGACTGCCTGTCACAGGGTATATGGGATTCTTATAATCCCTGTTATTACACCTAGAAACCCTAATTAATGGTATCCAAAAATCACAAAATAAAATTTCAGTGAAAGTTCAGACAGAGTAGATAAAATCTGGAAAGTTTTATACAAATCCAACGGTTGGATTGATCACAGGAAATTAGGAAAATTTACTGTCAGGGTGTGTGCACCCAGAAATTCCAG
>JAJIYU010008280.1:0-18208 GCA_030144865.1 Tinospora cordifolia | reverse complement strand
TTAGACTAATAGGTGTTAAGGTACTTCGGGAGAAGGCTTTGATAACTAGTGCTAGAACCTACAGAACAAAGGAATGTGATTAATTGAAATATGAATTGAAGGTGATCACAATAAAGTTTACTATCCTAGATAATTTAATCTAAAGGGTTTTCAGTAATTTACTTTTCAATTTTATATTTGACTGTTTTTATGAGTTTAATTCTAATTCTTAATCAATCGAACTTGTAGCTTTAATAAAGTTTAAATTGATAGTAAATTGAGCTTTTAGATAGTTGATTTTTATATGTTCCCTGATGACGATATCCGGTCTCACCGATTATTATTACTGCGATCCTGTACACTTGCGGGGTTGCTAACATCTACAGTTGTCTTTTTAAAATCTAAGTAAGTTTCTTTTCAATTACAAACATCAACAAACCATCACAGACCATCCTAGACCATTATAAACCAGCATTGACTATCATAGACCAACTTATCGAAGCCAAAAAAAGACTATTATGGTCTATGATTGTGTGCAGTAGTCTATGATAGCCTACGATTATGTATAATGGTTTATTATGACTATAGTGGTCTTTTTTAACTCTAAGTAAGTTCATTTTCTACTACAGACATCAATACACAATCATAAACCATCATAGACCATTATAGATCACCAGAGACTATCACAAACTACTACAAACCATCATAGACTATAATGTATTAGTCTCTCTTTAGTTTAAGTAAGTTCATAGACAATTATAAGCATGAAATACAACTATAGATAATTATAAATGCCTATAAACCCTCTTTGACTATAATACACAACAAGAAACCATCATTGACCATTACAAAAGGTCAAAGACCAGGTTACTTAAGCCAAAGAAAGACTAATATATTATGGTCTATGATGGTCTCTAGTAGTCTATGAAAGTCTATGGTGGTCTATAATGGTCAATAATCATCTATAATTGCCTTTTTCAACTCTAATTAAGTTCATTTTTTACTAACAAAATCAATACACAATCCTATACCATCAAAGACTATTATAGAACCCCATAAACTATCACATACCACTATAGGCATCATAGACAATAATGTATTGGTCTCGCTTTGGTCTAAGTAAGTTCATCGAATATTATAGGCATCTAAAACCACTATAGATAATTATAAATGACTGTAAACCCTCATATTCCACTATAGACAACTAGTGACCACGATAGACCATTATAGAGGGTTATAAACCAACTTACTAAAACCAAAAAATGACAAACATATTGTGGTCTACGATGGTCCGAAGTAGTCTATGATTGTTGATGGTGGTGTATAATGAAATATGATCGTCTATAATAGACTTTTTAAACTATATGTAAGTTCATTTTCGACTACAAAAAACAATATTTAATCATCGACAATCATTGACCATTAAAGACCGTCGTAGAGTACCATAGACCACTACTGATCATCATAAACCATAATGTATTAGTCTCTCTTTGGTTTAGGTAAGTTCATAGACAACTACAAGCATCAAAAACCACTATAGATAATTATAAATTACTATAAACCCTCATTGACCATTATAGAAAACTAGAGACAATCATAAACCATTATATTAGGTCATAAACCAACTTACATATAATAAAGAAAGACTAACATATTACTATCTTTGATGGTCTGAAGTAGTCTAGAATTGTATATGGTGGTCTATAATAGTCTATGATCGTCTATAGTAGTCTTTATAATCTCGAAGTGGGTTTAATTTTGATTAAAAACATCAATAGACAATCATAGACCATCACAGATCATTATAAATCAACATAAACTATCATAGACCACGGCAGACCATCATAGACCATATTGTATTTGTCTCTTTTCAGTTTAAGTAAGTTCTTAGACAATTACAAGAATAAAAATCCACTATAGATAATTATAAATGACTATAAAACCTTATAGACCATTATAGACAACTAGAGACCATCATATACCATTATAAAAGGTCAAACACCAACTTATTTCAGCCAAGGAAAGACTAACATATTATGTTCTACATTTTTTGTAGTAGTCTCTGATAGTCTACAGAGCTCTATAATGGTTTATGATTGTTTTATAGTAGTTTTTTCCACCTTAAGTAAGTTCATATTCGACTACAAATATCAATACACAATCATAGACTATTGTAGACCATTATATACTAGCATAGACTATCATAGACCATTATAGGCCATCATAGACCATAATGTATTAGTCTCTCATTCGTTTAAGTACGTTCAATGACAATTATAAGCATCAAAAACTACTATAGATAATTATAAAGGACTATAAACTCGCATAGACCATTATACACAACTTGAGACCATCATACACCATTACAAAAGGTCATAGAGCAACTTACATAGGCCAATGAAAGGCTAACATATTATGGTGAATGATGGTCTGCAGCAGTCTATGATAGTTTATGATGGTGTATAATTGTCTATGATGATCTATAGTAGCCTTTTTAAACTATAAGTTTATTTGGACTACAAACATCAATACATAGTCATAAACCATCATAGACCATTAAGGACCACCAAAGACTATCATAGACCACAGCAAACCATCATAAACCATAATGTATTAGTCTTTCTTTCGTCTAAGTTTGTTCATAGATAATTACTGGCATCAAAAACCACTATAGATAATTATAAATGACTATAAACCCTCATAGACCATTATAAAAAACAAGAGACTATCATAGACCATTATAGAAAGTCAAGCACCAAGTTACTTAACCTAAAGAAAAACTAACATATTATGGTCTATGATGATCTCTAGTAGTTTATGATAATCTATGGTGGTCTATAATGGTCTCTAATCATCTATAATAGTTTTTTTAAACTCTAAATAAATTCATTTTTGACTGCAAACATTAATACACAATCATAATGTCACACCTCAACCCCCGGACCGGACGTCATGTCTGTCAATCTATAATAGTTTAACAAAAATATCACTCTCTCTCATTATACATCCTCCAGTCTCTGGTTTGCATCATCACTGAGCGCTGGGCTCATGAGTACCTGTAAAATAAAAATGGGGTGAGCTCGAAAGCCCAGTGGATCTCCCCTACACATCAATAGCATTATACAAACGAGCATAATCAACCAAACAATGCACGCTGGCATAATGGAATCCCTATTCCATTACGACTATCATATATTTATGCCAAATCCTGGTCTCTAAGGATGACGCAAGACCCACCATACGCGACCATCCCATACCAGTAGAATATAGGGCGTGCAAGTTCTTCCAAAGAGTCCATTCATCGCCCATTACAATTTCGCAATTGTCCGCTCCTTAAAGCAGATGAAAGACCCACCATACACGACCATCCCATACCAGTAGAATACAGTGCGTACATGTTCTGCCCAAGAATCGATCACTCACCATACATGGTCTGTCATTCTTTGAATCCAGGATTTCTCCATACCCCCACAAGGATACAGGATCCTCCTGAATCGAGTCATGACCAAAACAAGTGTGCGTTTTCACCTTATAAGTCTCTAGCTTATGTCCTAAAAGCTTTTATTGAGATCCACTGTCTTCAAGACATCACCCGGTCTTCCCTAAACCTAGGGTTACAAGACTTGGATTGTTGACTCAACAGTTGAGTCACCAAATCCGACTCACTCTCACTTCTATGTGACGTCCTCAGTTTCAAGTTTCCCCGAATCCTTTCCAAAGTAGTGCAACACTCGCAGAGAGTAAAACTCAGCCTACAGGGCTACTACCAAAGGAAAACGCATCACTCATAGGGAGTAAAGCCTCCACCTACAGGGCTACTATCCAATCGAAGCACATCTCTCGCAGGGAGTAGAACTCCATCCACAGTGCTACTACTCGTACTCAAATCCGTCTGCGAATGGTCACTTGAGCACCTGACATCACCTAAATCTTTTCTAGACTTCAAGCCACATACTTACTAATGAATTTCTTTTATTAACTCTCTCTTCAAAAACAAATCAAATTGAAATCATTTCCAGTGAAAATCAATCCGGTGAAATTTTCTTTTCGTTTCAATAACATTATCATGAAAACAGTTCTATCTGACATTTCTTGGCCAGGAAAATCCAGTCATGCCCAGTGTTGTTGAACACTGAGCTCTGATACCAAAAACTCTGTCACACCCCGACCCCCGGACTGGACGTTATGTCTGTCAATCTGAGGCCCCATCGTCGGGCGTCGCGAGGCTCCAAGCTCGGCGCGTAGTTCGCCAAGGCCCCGGGCGTGCAACAGATATCATCATCTATCTTTCTACCTCTATACACGAGGTTTAAATCATTTCTTAATGTGAAATAATTATT
Organism: Tinospora cordifolia; assembly: GCA_030144865.1. Lineage (NCBI taxonomy): Eukaryota > Viridiplantae > Streptophyta > Magnoliopsida > Ranunculales > Menispermaceae > Tinospora > Tinospora cordifolia. Next base: position 13,889 of record JAJIYU010008280.1, on the reverse strand, counting down.
TTATCAATGCTTCACTAAGCAATTTAATTTCAAATCAGATTCACTAGATGTTCAAAATCATATTTATACTGGAAATCAAGATAATAGTAGCGGAAGCACTTTTCGGATCAAATCTTTCTAAATCATTGAACACTGTTTAACAATACCATATCTAAAATCATCAGTTTATCAATCAAGATAAAAACAGTGTTTAAGATGTAAAACAGTCCTGTATATATATATAGAAAAATATGATACATGGCCCTCTGGCCCAAGTTCTAACATACATCGTAAAAACTGTACAAAATAGAGAGATAGTTTAACAAAAATATCACTCTCTCTCACTATACATCCTCCAGTCTCTGGTCTACATCCTCACTGAGTGCTGGGCTCATGAGTACCTGTAAAATAAAAATGGGGTGAGCTCGAAAGCCTAGTGGATCTCCCCTACACATCAATAACATTATACAAACGAGCATACGAAACGTGCAAACAGTTTCAAATCATTAGGGGCGTTTCAAACACTTAGTCAGTTTATCCGTTGCGCTCTAATATCAGGAATTTACCATCTGATATCAGAAATTAACTGAAAGAGTAAACCAACCTCGGTATCCCAATTGTGGTCTTGAACACAATCAGGCACGACATCTTTATAACACAGAAGTTTACCTCTGAGACCATGACCCAAGAAGATACTGAAACCAAGGAAAAAATTCTCATGACTTTCCAAATTTGAGGGTCTCATACGGCCGCTCGCAGTTTGGCCTAGTTGGGGATACCCACGATGACGTCCTGGGACATCCGGAGAACCTCAACGCAATGTGCCACTAGTGCCCGTCCATCGCCCCGGTACGTGGAGTTCTTAATAAACCTTTAATGTTCTTTAGTTTCACAATCATAGTTTTCATTCCACACAGCATACAAACATGATTATTCAATATGCTAACCTAAGCAAAGAAAGCAAATAAACACCAAGCTGATCATAATATCCTAGTACTAAAAAGCAAGTAACCAGACATTAGGATATCATGTAAATCAATCCACCCAAAGCATACATCCCTAACATGATACTAAGTACATGAATTTAAACATAGATCATATTCCGTATCCTACGCCCGCATAATACTAAAGAGTGAGGAAGAGATAATCAAGCCCACCTATGCGCGCCGGAACGCTGTCGGATCGTCACCCCTCGCTTAGCAGTCCGATATCGTCAATCTGCATCATTGGATGGTAATGATACATTACTTTGGGCTTTTAATACACATCTAACCCGACCCTAAGGGTCCGTTATCACTCAGTGCTTTAAAGTGTACCCAAAACACTCCAAAATGACATCCAAGTCCATTGACTGCGCTCAGTACGGTGTGGACCACGGTCTACACACAATTTCTCACTAAACACTAGGATTTCACATGTGTACACCATACTTGTGATTACTAATCCTATTTATCACTTAAATCTAGTGTATTGGACACCCAATGATCATTTAAACACATAAACCAACTAAGAAACGGTTGTTTACATTGTTCATTCACCGAAATCCATTGATCAAGCCTTAAAAATGGGATTTTTTTTCAATGAAATCAATCCCTTCATTTCTACAACCAAATAACCATCCTAAATCCATCATACTAGTGTCCAAGCACACATATAAGGGAATAAACAACAGCTTATCCCATTTGACTTGGTTTCCAACCACTAAACCCACAACAGCAAGTTTATGAATGGATCGTAATCACTTTGACTCACTAACTCTTGATAACTACTCATTTATGAGATTAAATCTTAAAGGAAACTCAAGGAAAATTAGAAAACTCACCCTTGAATCGCCCTTGTCGCTCTTCTCCAAATCCCAGATCATTTCAGTGCAAAATGAGAAAATTTGCACTTGAAACATATATATAGCTCGCACACGGACCGCGGTTGTCGCCAGACGGACCTCGGTCATCGAACAGATTTCTTTTCATGGACCTCGATCTTCACTTTATGAACCTCGATCATCCCTTTATGGACCGCGGTCGGCACTTTACGGATCGCGATCACCGATGTGACCTATAATAGTCTATGGTGGTCTATAATGGTCTATGATTAACTATAGTTGTCTTTTTGAACTGTTAGTAAGTTCATTTTTAGTTATTAACATCAATGCAAAATCATAGACCAATATAAACTACAATAGACTATCATAGCCCACTACAAACCTTTATAGACTATTATGTATTAGTCTCTCTTTGGTTTAAGTAAGTTTATAGGCAATTAAAGGTATCAAAAGCCACTATAGATAATTATAAATTACTATAGACCCTCATAGACAGTTATAAACAATTGCATACCATAATAGACCATTATAGAAGGACATAGACCAACTTACAGAAGCAAAAGAGATACTAACATATTATAGTCTTCAATGATTTGTAGTAGTCTGTGATAGTCCTTGGTGGTCTATAATGGTTTATGATCATCTATAGTAGTCTTTTTCAACTCTAAGTAAGTTTATTTTCAACTGCAAACATCAATACACAATTGTAGACCATCATAGATCGTTGTAGACAACCATAGACTATCATAGGCCACTACATACCATCATAGGCCATAATGTATCAGTCTCTCTTTGGTTCAAGTAAGTAAGTTCATAGAGAACTATAGGCATAAAAACCATAATAAATAATTAGAAATGACTATAAATCCTCATCGACCAATATACACAACAAAAGACCATTATAGACCATTATAGAAGGTCAAAAAATAACTTACTTAAGCCAAAAAAAGACTATGATGGTCTATGATGGTCTATACTAGTTTATAATAGCCTTTGGTAGTGTATAATGGTTTATGATCTTCAAAACTAGTCTTTTTTAACTGTAAATTAGTTCGGTTTCGACTACAAACATCGGTACACAATCATAGACCAATATAGACCATTATAGACCACCATAGACTATCGTAGACTATTACAGACCATCATAGATCGTAATGTATTAGTCTCCATTTGGTGTAAGTATGCTCAGACAATTACTGGCACCAGTACAGATAATTATAAATGTCTACATACCCTCATAAACCATCATAGACAGTTGGTGACCATCATAAACCATCATAGAAGGTCATTGACCAACTTACTAAAGCCAAAGAAAGACTAACATATGATGGTGTATGATGGTCTACACTAGTCTATAATAGTCTATGGTGGTCTATAATTATATATGATTGTCTATAATTATCCTTTTAAACTCTAAGTAAGTTCATTTTCAACTACAAGCATCAATACACAATCATAGACCATCATGGACCATTATCAACCATCATAGACTATCATAGACCACTATAGACCACAATAAACCATAATGTATTAGTGTCTCTTTGGTTAAGTTAGTTTATAGACAATTACGCGTATAAAAAACTACTTTAGATAATTATAAATGACTATAAACCCTCATACACCATAATAGACAACTTGAGACCATTATAGACCATTATAGAATGTCATAGACCAACTTACTTAAGCCAAAGAAAGACTAACATATTATGGTAATTGATGTTCTCCAGTAATCTATGATAGTCTATGGCAATCTATATTTGTCTATGATTATCTATAGTAGTCTTTTTAAACTTTATCTAAGTTCATTTGCGACTACAAACATCAATACACAATCATAGACCATCATAAACCAACATAAACCACCATGGACTGTCATGCACCACTACAAACCATCTGTAACATCTTGAAAAATTCATATGAAAATTAAATTTTTACTTAGAAAATTATACATAATTGAAGAATGAGAATTTTGGCAAGTCCTAGTTACCCAAATTAGGGATAAAAATCAATTTAAGGGATTTTGGAAGAAAAAACATGATTATAATGCATAAAATGGGATATCATAGCCAAAAATACAAGGATATGTGCAATTTTTGATGAAAACAGGATTAGAAAGTCAATTGGGATCGATATTTGAAAAAAAATCCAAAAAGAAAGCAAGAAATTCGGTTGAAAAATCAAAAACAAACTCAAAATGCTGTGAACCGTAGATCTGGAATCTGATCTCATCATCCTATGGCCAAGATTAGATCCGCATGTACGCATGAGAGCACCGAATCAGAAAGATCGAACGGCCAGAGATCCGTGTGCATAACTCGAGGAAGATCAAGCAGCTAGAACAAGATTTGTTGATCGCAAAATTGGATTCGCACATTGTGATCGAGGATCATCCGACGGTCGAGATCAAAGCCGAGTGATTAGACCACGAACATTGATGCGCTCAAGGAAATCCAACGGCTGTGATAAAAAATCTGAATTCTGTTGATTTATTCGAGATTAATCCAACGGTTCTGATCAGATCCGAACGCGTGTCTCGAGGAAAATCTGAGGAACCATATTAAATTTGAAAAATAAATTACAAAAAATACGTTAAAGTTACGAAAAATACGAAATTAAGTCTAAAAAATTCAAAAAAATAGTTTCTAAATTTCAAAAAATATTTTTAAAATCCAAAAAAAAATCTGAAAAATACTCTTTTTGCTCCAAAAATTAGAAACTACGAAATTTGGTAGAATTAAGGTGTTTTATTCATAGAAGGACACAAAACTTTGTATTTTCTTCCCTTGGAAAATCTATATAGACCCCCCTAGGCTCATAATTTCATTCATTCCAAAGAATAAGAGTTGAATGCTCCTCTTGTTTTCTCAAAGCCTTCTTCTTGCCACCTCCCATCTTCCCTTCTTGTGTGTGTGAGAAGCTCTTGAATTGGGGAATTAAATTGGACAATCTTCATTGACACTAGTACGTGAGGAGAATTGCTGCCGAAACCTCGAAAGAAAAGCGTCACAAGGTGGAAGTGATTTCTAGAACACCCTTCTTTTCTTATTTGAATTCATGGCATGCTCATTGTTCTGTGTCTTTCATCGAATTCAAAGATTTTCAGCTTCAGTTTTAGAGTTTTACATGTTATTTCAGTATTTTAGTTTGGATTCATGTTTGAGTAATCATATCATCCATGCCATGTAGTATCATGCTTAGGCTTTTAAATTAAAGTATGATGCATGTTTATGAGTGTTTCATGAATTGATTTTGTATGTTCTAAATTTTAGTTTGATTTCACATTCTGAAATTTATTTTATCTTGATATGAGAATTAAACAAAGACGATGAAGATAATAACCACGCACCATCATAGTGGTCATGGCGAAACTATGGATATTCTTTTCATATGAGTTAGGTCATATGATTTTCAGACCTAAGTACTTGAGGGTTGTGTACCACTGGTGGGTCACCATGTGTAACAGGTTGATGCTGACATGTGCCACTAAAGGGTTGATGTCGAGTGAGCCCTATTTACTTAGTTAAGAACATCAAGGGATTAAAGGCCCTTTTGGTCTGAGACTCGACTTAAACAAATGGTTGTTTGAAACGCCTAATGTTTGTAAGTGTTTGAATTATGATTGTGTTATGAGTTTGAATATGAAAGATGGTTGTTCGAAAATGATCCACTAGGCTATGTGCTCACTCCTTCCTTTCTTATTTTTCAGGGACATGAACCCATGGAGCTGTTGAATATAGATAATTTCTTAGAAAGTTTCTACAATATTATATTTTTTTTAATTTTTAGGGCATGTTGCCCATAGTTTTTATGCTTTTCTATTGAAAAGTATTTTGAAGACTTCCGCTATAATTATTAGTTTTTTTTAAGACTTTAGTGCTCTCAATTTCTATTATGAATAAAATAGTTTGAATTTCTTTATCTCTTTTGATTTGCCTTGATTTTATTGAAAGTTTTGTATTCTTGAATTTTATACAAAGGCATGAGATATTGAAAAGAAAAGAACAAGTGTGTGTCGCTTGTAATGTAGCACCAGCCCGACCCGCCGTTTTGTTAAGTCCACTGTCAAGAAAACAGTGGCAATGTACACTGCTTAAAGATACGGGGGTTGGGGTGTTACACTATCATAGACCATAATGTGTTAGTCTCTCCTTGGTTTAAGTAAATAGACAATTACAAGCATCAAAACTAGATTAGATAATTATAAATGACTATAAACCCTCATTGGCCATTATAGATAGCTAGAGACCAACATAGACCATTATACAAGGTAATAGACCAACTTACTTAAATGAAAGAAAGTCTAACATATTATGGTCTATGATGGTTTGTAGTCATCTATAATAGTTTTCGGTGGTCTATAATAGTCTATGACAGTCAATAGTAGGCTTTTTAAACTATAAGTATGTTTCTTTTAACCAACAAACGTTAACACGCAATCATAGACCATCGTGGATCATTACAGACCACCATAAAGTAACATAGACAACTACAGGCCATTAGAGACTATAACGTATTAGTCTCTCTTTGGTTTAAGTAAGTTCATTGACAATTACAAGCATCAAAAACCACTATAGATAATTATAAATGACTATAAACTCTCATAGACCATTATACACAACTAGAGACCATCATTGACCATTATAGAAGGCTACAAACCAACTTATTTGAGCAACAGAAAGACTAACATATTATGGTCTATGATGGTGTAGTAGTCTATGATAGTCTATGGTGGTCTATAATGGTTTATGATCCTCTATAGATGTCTTTCTAAACAACAAGTAAGTTTAGTTTCAACTACAAACATCAATACACAATCATAGACCATCATAGACCATTTTAAACATCCATATATTATCATAGACCACCATGGACCATCATAGACAAAAATGTATTAGTCTCTCTTTGGTTTTAATAAGTTCGTAGGCAATTACAAGTATCAAAAACTACTATAGATAATTATAAATGGCCATAAACACTCATAGACCATTATAGAAAACTAGAGAGCATCATATACTATTATAGGAGGTTATAGATCAACTTACTTAAACCAAAAAAAAACTAACATATTATGGTCTATGATGGTCCGTAGTAGTCTATGGTAGTCTTTGGTGGTCAATAATGGTCTATGATCATTTACAATTATCTTTTTCACACAAAATAGGTTCATTTTCGACTATAAACATCAACATACAATCGTAGACCATCATAGACCATTAAAGACCACCATAGATTATCATAGACAACTACAAACTATCGTACACCATAATGTATTAGTCTCTCTTTGGTTTAAGTAAGTTCATAGATAACTAAAGGCATCGAAAACTACGATAGATAATTACAAATGACTACAAACCCTCATAAACCAATATAAAAAAACAAGTGAACGTCAAAGACAATTATAGAAAGTCAAAGACCAACTTACTTAAACCAAAGAAAGACTAACATATTATGGTTTATGATAGTCTATAGAAGTCTATGATAGTCTATTGTAGACTATAATTGTTTAAAATCATCTATAGTAGTCTTTTGGAACTATAAGTAACTTCATTTTCGACTATAAACATCAATAAACAATTATATACACAATTGTAAACATCAAAACACAATTAAAGACCATCATAGACTATTATAGACTGCTATAGACCATTACAAACCATAATGTATTAGTTTCTCTTTGGTTTAAGTAAGTTCATAAACAATTATAAGCATCAAAAACCACAATATTTAATAATAAATGTCTACAAACCCTTTTAGATCATTATACACAACTAGATACCATCATCGACAACTATTGAAGGTCATAAACCAACTTACTTAAACTAAAGAAAAACTAACATATTATGGTCTTTGATAGTCTATGGTAGTCTATAATAGTCTCTGGTGGTCTACGATCATCTATAATTTTCTTTTTCAACTCTAAGTAAGTTCATTTTCGATTACAAACATCTACACACTGTAGAAGCTCATAAACCAACTTACAAAAGCCAAAGAAAGACAAACATATTATAGTCTACGATGGTATGTAGTAGTCTATGATAGTATATGGCAGTTTATAATGGTTGATGATCATAGTCTTTTTCAATCCTAAGTAAGTTCACTCTCGACTGTAAACATCAATACACAATCATAGACCGGCATAGGCCATTATAGACCACCATAGACTATCATAGACCATTACATACCATCTTAGACCACAATGTATTAGTCTCTCTTTGGTTTAAGTAAGTTCATAGACAATTACAGGCATCAAGAACCACTTTAGATAATTATAAATGACTATAAACCTTAATAGACTATTATAGATAGCTAGAGACCATCGTAGACTGTTAAACAAGGTCATAGACCAAGTCACTTAAGCCAATGAAAGACTAACATATTATAGTCTACAATGGTATGTAGTTGTTTATGATAGTCTATGATGGTATACAATGGTTTACGATCTTTTATAGTAGTCTTTCTAAACTATAAGTCCATTTTATACTACAAACATCAATACACAATCATAGACCATCATACAACATTAAAGACCACCATAGAGTGTCGTAGACCACTACAAACCATTATAAACCATAATATATTAGTCTCTTTAGTTTAAGTAAGTTCATAAATTATTACAATCATCAAAAACCACGATGGATAATATTAAATGACTCTATGCCTCATAAACCATTATAAATAACAAGAGACTATCATAGACAATCATATAAGGTCATAGACCAACTTACTTAAGTTGAAGAAAGAATAACATATTATGGTCTATGATGGTCTGTAATAGTCTGTGATTTTCTATGGTGGTCTATAATGGTATTTGATCATCTTTAGTAGCCTTTTTACACTCCAAGTCTATTTTCAACTACAAACATCAATACACAATCATAGACCATCATCGACTGTTATACGCCACTGCAGACTATCGTAGACCATTATATACCATCATAGACCATATTGTTTTAGTCTTTATTGGGTTTAACTAAGTTAATATACACTTACAAGCATCGAAAACCACTATAGATAATTATAAATGACTATAAACGCTCATAGACCATTATAGACAAAAAGAGACCATCATAGATCGTTATAGATGGTCAAAAACTAACTTACGTAGGCCAAAAAGATACTAACATAACATGGTCTATGATGGTCTATAGTAGTCTATGGGAGTGTATAATGGTCTATGATCATCTATAGTAGTCTTTTTCATCGCTAAGTAAGTTAGTTTTTGACTACAAACTTCAATACACAATCATAGACCATCATTGACTATCATAGACTACTACAAACAATTATAAACCATAATGTATTAGTCTCTCTTCAATTTAAGTAAGTTCATGGCCAAGTACAGGCATTAAAAAACACTATAGATAATTATAAATGATTATAAACCCTCATAGACCGTTGTACACAACAATAAACATTCATAGACCATTATAGAAGGTCAAAAACCAAGTTACTTAAGCCAGGATAGACTAACATATTATGGTCGATGATGTTCCGTAGTAGTCAATGATAGTCTATGATCAGCTATACTAGCTTTTATCAACGTTGAGTAAGTTCATTTTCGTCTACAAAGATCAATACACAATCATAGACCATCAAAGAATATTACACAACCCCACAGACTATCATAAACCACTACATGCATCATAGACAATAATAATTAGTTACTTTTTGATTTTTTGAATAAGTTCGTAGAATACAACAGGCATCAAAAATCACTATAGATAATTATAAATGACTATAAAGCCTCATAGACCATTATAGACAACTAGAAACCATGATAAAATATTGTAAAGGGTCATATACCAACTTACTTAAACTAACAAATGACAAACATATCATGATTTACAATGGTTTGTAGTAGTCTATGATAGTCTATGCTGGTCTATAAAGGTCTACGATCGTTTATAATAGTCGTTTTCAACTCTAAGTAAGTTCACTTTTTACTACAAATTAATTTCAATACACAATCATAGTCCATTATAGAAAATTATAGACCAACATAGACTATTATAGACCACTTCAGACCATCATAGACCATAATGCGTTAGTTTGTCTTTGGTTTAAGTAAGTTCATAGATGATTATAGGCACAAAAATCTATTACAGATAGTTATAAATGACTATAAACTCTCATAGACTATTATGGAAGGTCAAATACCAACTTACTTAAGCTAAAGACAGACTAACATATTACGGTCTATGACGGTCTGGAGTAGTCTATGATAGTCTATGGTGGTGTATAATGGTCTATAACCATCTATAGTTGTCTTTTTAAACTATAAGTATGTTGATTTTTTTACTACAAACAACGATGCACAATCATAGACCATCATAGACCATTAAAGAGCGTCATAGAGTACCATACACCACTATAGACCATCACAGACCATAATGTATTAGTCTCTCTTTGGTTTAAGTAAGGTCATAGACAATTACAAACATAAAAAACCACTATAGATAATTATAAATTACTGTAAACCCTCATAGACCATTATAGACAACTAGAGACAATCATAGACCATTATATTAAGTCATAGATCAACTTACTAAAGCTAAAGAAAAACTAACACATTATGGTCAATGATGGTCTCTACTAGTCTATGGCGGTCTATATTTGTCTATGATCATCTATAATAGTCTTTTTAAACTCTAAGTAACTTAATTTTTACTACAAACGTCGATATATAATCCTTTATTGTCATAGACCATTATAAACCACCGTAGATTATCATAGACCATTGCAGACCATCATAGACCATAATATATTCGTCTTTCTTTGGTTTAAGTAAGTTTATAGACAATTATAGGCATCAAAAACTACTATGGATAATTATAAATTACTATAAAACCTCATAGACCATTATAGTCAACTAAAGACCATCATAGAAAATTATACAATGTCATAGACCGCTTACTTAAGACAAAGAAAGGCTAACATATTATGGTATTTGATGATTTGTAATAGTCTATGATAGTATATGGTGGTCTGTAATGGTCTATGATCATCTAGAGTAGTGTTTTCAATCTCTATGTAAGTTCTTACAAACATCAATATAGATAATAATAGACCATTCAAGATTGCCATAAACTATCATAGACTACTACAGACCATCATAAACCATAATATGTTAGTCTTTCTTTGTTTAAATAAGTTGGTTTATGAACTTTTATAATGGTCTGTATTTGTCTATAATAGTCCATAAGGGTTTATAATCATTTATAATTATGTGTAGTATTTTCGATGCCTGTAATTATATATGAACTTATCTAAACCAAAGGGTAACTGATACGTTATGGTTTATGGTGATCTGTAGTGGTCTACGATAGTCTATGTTGGTCTATAATGATCTATGACGGTTTATGATTATGTATTGATGTTTGTAGTTGAAAATTAACATACTTAGAGTTGAAAAAGACAACTATAGAATATCATAGACCATTATAGACCACCGTAGACTATCATAGACTACTACAGACCATCATAGACCATAATATGTTAATCTTTCCCTGGCTTAAGTAAGTTGGTCTTTGACCTTCTTTATGGGTCTATGATGGTCTTTGGTTGTCTACAATGGACAAAGAGGGTTTGTAGTCATTTACAATTATCTATAGTGGTTTCTGATGCCTATAATTGTCAATGAACTTACTTAAACCAAAGAGAGACCAATACATTATGGTCTATGATGGTCTGTTGTGGTTTATGATGTGATAGTCTATAGAAGTTTACAATGTTCTATAACAGTCTATGATTTTGCATTGACGTTTCTAGCTGAACATAACCATACTTAGAGTCTAAAAAGATTATTATAGATGATCATAGACCATTATAGACCTCTATAGACTATCATAGACTACTTCAGATTAAAAAGATTACTACAGATGATCATAGACCATTATAGACTGTCATAGACTATCATAGACTACTACAGACCACCGTAGACTATATTATGTTTGTCTTTCTTTGACTTTAGTAAGTTCATCTATGACCTTCTATAATGGTCTATGATGGTTTCTAGCTATCCATAAAGGTCTATGAAGGTTTATAGTCATTTTTTATTATCTATAGTGGGTTTTGATGCCTGTAATTGTCTATGAACTTACTTAAACCAAAGAGAGACTAATATATTATTGTCAAAGATGGTCTATAGTGGTCTATCATAGTCTATGGGGGTCTTTAATGGTTTATAATTGTGCATTAATGTTTATAGTCGAAAATGAAGTTACTTATAATACAAAAAGACTATTATAGACTATCATAGATCATTATAGACCACCATTGACGATAATAGACTGCTACAGACCATCGTAGACCATAATATGTTAGTCTCTCTTTGGCTTATGTAAGTATGTCTATGGCCTTCTATAATGGCCTATAATGGTCCCTAGCTATCTATAATGGTCCATGAGGGTTTATAGTTATTTATAATTATTTGAAGTGGTTTTTGTACACCATGAGGGTTCGTAGATGATTGTAGACCATTATAGATCATTGTAGGCTATCATAGACTATTACAGACTATTGTCGACCATAATATGTTAGTTTTTTTTGGCTTAAGTAAGTTGGTATATGAACTTCTATAATGGTCTATGATGGTCTTTAGTCGTCTATAATATATATGAGGCTTTATAGTCATTTGTAACTATCTATAATTATTTTTTATGCATGTAATTGTTTATGAACTTACTTAAACGAAAGAAAGACTAATATATTATGGTCTATGATTATTTGTAGTGGTTTATGATATTCTATTGTGGCCTTTAATGGTCTATGATGGTTTATGATTTTGTATTAATGTTTATAGTCGAAAATGAACTTACTTAATGTTCAAAAAGACTACTATAAACGATCATAAATAATTGTAGATCACCATAGACTATCATAGAATACTAAGACTGTCACACCCCGACCCCCGGACCGGACGTCATGTCTGTCAATCTGAGGCCCCATCATCAGGCATCGCGCGACTCCAAGCTCGGCGCGTGTTCCGCCGAGGCCCCGGGCGTGCGACAAATATCATCATCTATCTTTCTACCTCTAAACACGAGGTTTAAATCATATCTTTAATTCAAATAATCATTTTAATCATGCTTCACTAAGCAATTTAATTTCAAATCAGATTCACCGGATGTTCAAAATCATATTTATACTGGAAATAAAGATAATAGTAGCGGAAGCACTAATCGGATCAAATCTTTCTAAATCATAGAACACTATTTAGCAATACCATATCTAAAATCATCAGTTTATCAGTCAAGATAAAAACAGTGTTTAAGACGGTAAAACAGTCCTGTATATACATATACAAAAATATGATACATGGCCCTCTGGCCCAAGTTCAAAATATACATCGTAAAAACTGTAAAAAAACAGAGAGACAGTTAAACCAAAAATATCACTCTCTCTCTTTACAAATCCTCCAGTCTTTGGTCTGCATCTCACTGAGCGCTAGGCTCATGAGTACCTGTAAAATAAGAATGGGGTGAGCTCGAAAGCCCAATGGATCTCCCCTACACATTAATAACATTATACAAATGAGCATACGAAACATGCAAACAGTTTCAAATCATTAGGGGCGTTTCAAACACTTAGTCAGTTTATCTGTTGTGCTCTAATATCAAGAATTTACCATCTGATATCAGGAATTAACCAAAAGAGTGAACCACCCTCGGTATCCCAATTGTGGTCCTGAACACAGTCAGGCACGACATCTTTATAACACAGAAGTCTACCTCTGAGACCACGACCCAAGAAGATATTGAAACCAAGGGAAAAATCCTCATGACTTTCCAAATTTGAGGGTCTCATACAGCTGCTCGCAGTTTGGCCTAGTTGGGGATACCCACGATGACGTCCTGGGACCTCCAGAGAACCTCAACGCGATGTGCCACAAGTGCCCGTCCATCGCCCCGGTATGTGGAGTTCTTAATAAACCTTTAATGTTCTTTAGTTTCACAATCATAGTTTTCATCCCACACAGCATACAAACATGCTTATTCAAATGCAAACCTAAGCAAAGAAAGCAAATAAACACCAAGCTGATCATAATATCCTAGTACTAGAAAGCGAGTAACCAGACATTAGGATATCA